>JABUQX010031116.1:0-12500 GCA_015478945.1 Trachelipus rathkii | reverse complement strand
TAATTAAGTATATAATTCAAACATAGTATACATTATATTATATTTTAATTTAGATTATTTATTAATTATTTTTACGTACTGTTTTCTAACTTTTTTTAGTAGTATTTTTATAAACTCATTTTAGATATCTTTAATTTATTATTAATTATTTAATATTTTATTTTTTTTTATTAATTTTATTTATTTATTCTTTTTATAATATATAATTTATAATATTAATATATAATTGGAATATTATTTATATATTATTTATTAATTCATTATTATTAATAAATAATAATTTTAAATAAATATTATCAATTTATTATCATTAATTAATTTATTAATATAAAAAAGGCAATTGATTATATATATTATTAATTTAATTTAATTATTATATATTTAATTATCATATTTATAAATTAATATAATTTAATTATTATTTTATTTTATTTTAAATTTTTTATATTTTATAATATTTCTATATTTCTATACTATTTTTATTTATTATAATATTTATTATTAATATTATTTTTTATTATTTTAATTTATTTTTATTATTATTATATTATTTAATTATCTATTATATAATTACTTATTATTTATTTTGTATTTTTTTTCCATTATATATAGTAATATTAATTATTCATTTATTTAACAATATTATAATACGATGATCAATTATAGAGTATTAGTATAATTATAATACTTTAGAGGATAGTTAATGTGTTATGTCTTCATGATTATTTAATTATATAATTAATATAATTATTTAACCATAATACTATATATATATATTATATTAATAATAAATATATAATATTATATATATATATATAATATACATTAATAATTAATATATATAGTATATATATAATTTATATAATATACTAAAAAAAATATATAGTTATTAAATATATATAATATATTATATATATATATTATATTAATTAATACTATTATATTATATATATACTATATATTATTATATTAATATATATATATAATTATTATATATTAATATAATATATATATATATAAATATTTATTAATATATATATATTAAATAATATATATATATTATAATATATATATATTATATATATATATAATATATATATATATATACTTATAAATATATATATATATATATTATTCTATTTATCTTGATTTGTTTATAAGTAATATATATTCAATATTCTTAAGTATAGGAATAGTAATTAATATAAACAGTCCTCAAGCCCAAAAAATTCATATAATAAATAAACTTTCTAAAAAATGAGTTTTTAAATTTCTAAGTTCCAGTAATAATAAAAGTAATCTTATAAATAAAAGAAATTTCACCATTTGACCTTTCAGCCTGTTTTGCAATTTGTCTTACATATATAATATATATATTATATATATATAATATATAATAATATATATACTATACTATATATATATATATTTATATATTAATATATTATATTTATTAATATATATATATATATATATATATATATATATATATATAATATATTATAATAATTTAAATTATTAATATATATTAATATACTCTTTGCATATAGTATATAATATATATATCAGAAATTGGTTATCAACGGTATGAAATAAAACAATTGAATATAATGGTAGAGCATGATACTAATAGTTACGATTATATAGTGAGTAAAGCTACCTCACCGTCCATTTATACTTGGTCGCCTTATAAACACCTTATTTAAGAACTGTCTCTATGTCAAATAAATAACCACCTAGAGGTTCTCGTAAGCTGCTGAGAGGGATCATTAAATAAGTTGAGTGTATAATCTGAGTCACAATGATATGGTATTACATTATCCCGGGGAAAGTCCGCGATCATATAACCCCTTAACATAACCACTAGCCATTCTCATTCTAGTTATATTATTACAACCTTCTATTGCGTCAACTCTATATTGAGCCAACACATTATCCTATTTCTACTTCAGGATTACCATATTACTTGACTATCATAATCACGTTATTTTCTTTCATAGTGACTATTCTCCATCCGTGATATATCGATATATATAACTATATACACACTTAACTCAACTCACTATTAACCTCTCACGTCATTATCCAAGTTTACGAGGTATACACATTATACAATAAATCTTTTAGCATAAGACACAACATCTCTAATGTACTCTCAAATTTTATTCTACTATCATCTTACTATCTTTACGCTCACTATTATCTCTATCACATCACACAAACTTCCTAATAAGTATATTCATTCCTTATTTATCAATTCTTCTCACCTATATATAACACGCACTATAAGATTGTCCATATATCTGACAGATTATAAACTTAGATTTAATACTTTTCTCTATTGACAACCTATAGTGATTTACGAGGCATACTAAATAGTATATACTCTTATACACAGGTAACTAACAATATTACACTATACTATGTATAAATAATACTAGCTTTAATACCATGACTATAGTCTTTTCATTAATTCACATCAAGGAGATTTTAATTATACACTACACCTAACTTTATCATAATACACATATATTCACTAAATATTTTCTATACATTCTGAATCATTTACTACGTTACCCTATCTATTTACATATATCACCTTAAAATATACTAAATATCAGTAACTCACTTTATTTAACGAGTATATGCTCACTATCTAAATCATGACTTCGCAACGCGGACTCTATCTCACTCAACTATAACATAAACGCTATACTCCTTAATAACATTTAGCTTCAAGCCCTCATTATCATTTAAACATCGCCCCAACACTCACCTTAATCTTCCAATCCTCTCAGTACCATATTATTTCGAGTATATCGCACATATACATAAACCAATATCATCCTTACAACTATATAAGTACATGGGAAACCCTACATGTTTTCTATATCTACTAATCATTCTCATACTAATATAACCATTCTCCTCTGCCTATAACCCTAATACTATATATATTACCTATATATCCTAAATCTTTTACATAATCGATCTTTTTATATTACCAAATTATTAATTATACCAATGTTCAACTATAAACAACTATTTCACTTGCACTCACTACTACTCACTCACGTCTATTAAATTTTAAAACAAATCAACTTTGCGTAATCAATATTTAATATTCTTAATCATATACACTACTTACAACTATAATGATATACTAACCTTATATGATAGTATATTACCTAGTACTTAATTCTAATAATTATTCAGAAATGATTACACTAACTTCATACCAATATTCACTAACCAACTGCCTCAACAGAGCTTCCCATATTTATTAATCGGTAGTCATATCATTATTGATTGCATAAATTCTCACACATAAAACCTAAATAAATTCTGTTATTCTTCTCATTCTTTTTTTATCTCACAATCTCACTATTTGTTTCATGTAAAACATATTTTGATTCACGTAATATCCCTATATCACCACTTCTAATAATATCTCATTTAGTATTTATTACCACCATATCATGATATTAGTTACAGTTTCACGTAACTCGTACGTTAACTCTTATCATACTAAAAAATATGGAAGCATATACTATATATAATATGATAATAATATTTAGACTAAGTAATATACTCTCATTACTTAATTCCTTACTATATTTTCATACTATAATATATCTTTACAGTATCTACCTTATTCTCCCTTATAACCTACACTTAATATAAGGGTACTATTACTACTTCTACTTGAGAAATCTTATCTCGGATAATTATACGTCAAATACGCTAGTTGTATATAAACATATATATCAACTCCAAATTACATTCATATACAATAACTCGCCTCCTCATATCTATGTATCATTATTCACCAGATATAATATCCTATCTATGCTTGCAGAGTGTATAATACCATATTATCACTTCTACTGTATTCTCATCTACTATATATACCTCATACTACTCATAAATATTATAACCTATATCTCTTTCCAATTACGAAATGCCTTATATTTATCTTACTTGCTAAAACTATCAACCTATATACACATCGCAATTCATCATGAATTACCTCTTCATTATAGCTTATATATATATCCTAAATATGTTAATGTACAAGAATGTTAGGAATTGCTCAATCCACAACTCTTTGTCACATCATTTTCAATTCGTAGTTCATTATACCAAATCCCTATTCATAATTATTCTTATGCAGATTACTCATCCACTTACTATTACTCAATTTGCCCTTTTCCTGCTTACTGAAAGTTAAAAATTATACCATTAATTATGTACAGCATTTACCTTTTCCATAAACCTCTCTCGATGTACACAACATTGAGTGATATCATTATATTACGGTACTTAATTTATTATTATATGTTTTACTCAAGCAAGTATTGTAACTTTGTATAGTATTCCTTATTATTTTACCTCTATTGATAATAACTTCACATAAACATATTTATATCTTTTGAGAACCTAAAGTATAGCTATCAATTTGCTTTAATAACATTACTAAATACCAGTCCTTATTGTTTATAACTTATACCGCTTGCATCATCTATTATATTATACTCAGTGACTTAATACTTAGTGGATATAGTGTATCTATTATATCCTCCTTTTAGCACATCCTACAATACACATATACTTCTTATATTGCACTCACTAATCATAAAAAGCTATATTCATTCTCTAATTATTAGTGTCAGATTTGTTTCATTTTCATCTTCTAATTTGCAAAGACGACTCATTCAATATTAACTAGCAAATATAGAAGTGACAAGTAGGGTAGCCTTGAAAATCAAAAATATCTTATCTTAGATATATTATATTCTGAGTACTATAAGTCCATTTAAAAGTAAGACTGTGATAGTCCTTCAAATTCACTTACCTAACTAACTATATATATACAGTTCTTCATCTAATCTTAGATACAGTGACTCATAAATCTTTCACACAAATACTATATATAATATCTTCTTTATTCACAAAAATCAGACTCTAATAACCTATTACTATTTGTATCTTATAAATATTCTTGAATATTACGTTGAATTTTAAGCAATTGCAATTTAATCTTATTAGTGAGGAACTAGGTATATATATAATATAACAAATTTACTATCGAGATTTATTATTTAATATGTATGCTGAATATTAGTCTTCGGAACACTTTCTTATTAACTCAATCTCTTATGTGGGCCTCAACTTGACATAACAAGTAGGTGCATTAGAGGTCGTTTTGTGTCTACCTCTGCTACTTACACAAACGAGCTACGCCACTGAATGTAATAAAATGATATTTAAAGATCACCATATTGCCTGCTAAGCTTGAATATTTCTCAGTTTTCACCAAGAAAAAAGCGTAAAGAAGTACGATTTTTTTAATCCTTTATATTAAATATTCTTCTATTCCTTTGATTAAATATGGGTGGTTTAAAGGCTTATGGTCGTAAATACTTCAATATAACTTTTCACTTAATCTGAATTATACACTACTCTATTACATTTAGCTTATTTAAAGCAGTCCTATCTGTAGCATACTCTCCTTATTCTATTTAGTCATTAGCATATTGAAATATAGTACTTTAAGGTATTTTCCTAACTCACTGTAATCACTTAATTTGAAAAGAGAGTTTCTAGCGACTTAGTAATATTTTCAGACAGTCTCTAGTATCAAGACGTCCATTCTTTCTCTCACCATCCAATTACCTCTAACCCAACTTATATAGCTATAATGTATATATATAAATATTACAATCTATAATAAGATATGTACTCCTGCTTAATAACTGCATAACACACTACTCACATATATGCTATTTCTTCCTACTACACCTACTACCTTTTAGTTGCTATCAATGTTCTAGTCACTATTAATATATTTTGAGGCTACTGAGTTTCCACAAATTTCATATAAAAACTACCTTATATTATATACTATAACTTCTAGACTACTATGAATGTGAAATTTGGGTAATGAGCTCTCTGGCCTTACCGCACATGAGAGATAATTAATATATATAATAATATATATATTAATATAGTATATATATATATATATATATATTATAATATATATATATAATTAATATATATATATTAAGTATTACATATATATACATATATAATATATATATATATATATATATATATTTATATATATATATATATAATTATATATATAATTATATATATTATATATAATTAAAATATTATTATTATATATTAATATATATTAATATAATATTAATTAATAATAGTATATTAATATATATATATGACTAAAAATTATTCTATTATTTTTATTACTAATAATATTATTATTAACTTATTTTTAATAAAATATCTAAAAATAACTCATACTTGTAAATTAATGTAAAAAATTAATATAATGGTAAATGTGTATTTTTTTATGTAATAATTATATATAAAAATAAGTTTGTAGAATAGAGTAATAATACGTAGTTATAAATTATCTATTCATTTACTTCTATCAAACATAAACTTATGTGAATAACTAATTATACTCACTACCTATAATATTATTATAGTTTGTTATTACTCATTAACATCATAAAAGCAATATCCTTAGAATATTCAAAGAAATAAAAATTTATAAAAGTGTATTAAATTATGTAAATTTATAGTGATATTAAATATTTAAGTTATGCTAATGTTGTTCCTTAACTTACTATCTATATAGATAATATAAATATAATTAAGAATATGTTTTATTATAGCTATAATAGTTTATTCATATATATTTCATACTTAATGAGACCTTTTTATTGTATATAATATATAAAAATAAATGTTTTTTCATTTTTTTATAGTTGTGTTATAACTAAAAAAATATCATTATCTTAATTAACTAAAAATGTAGTTTAAAGCATTCATTTTTATTTTAAATGTTATAATTATTTTATTATTTTTATAATATATAATCTATGGAGAATAGAATCTATCTAGGAATAATATACGGGCGCCCTATATATATTATATATAATATTAAATTATGCTTGGTCAGTAGTAGATATGAGTCTTAAATCTTAATATACTAAATATATATGTATATAATATATTATATATATTATATAATTAATAATAATATATATAAAATTAAATATATATATATAATATTATAATTATAATTATATATATATATATATATATATATATAAAACTAATATAATATATAATATATAACTATATATTAATATAATTATATATAATTATATAATTATATATATATATTATCTATTATAATATAAATATAATTAATAAAATAATAGTAATAGATAAGAGTAAAATGAGATAGAAAAATAGAGTTAAATAGAGTATATAATGTAGAATGTATAATATATAATATAAATATATATATACTATATAGTATATATATATATAATGAAAGAATAATATATAAATTATATAATATACAATAATATATATATCTGTATATTTGATTCACCAGTATTAACTTATTATTATTGGATAATAATAATTATATATAATATTATACCTATATTTGGCATAAACATAAATAAAAAATATATATCTATTAATATATTTATTATATAGGTACTCTGAACATATAAATATAGATATTATTATACAATTATAAATACTTGTTTCATATACAAATATTAGCTTTATTATCAGCTCTCATGATACCATTATTATGTGCTGACATTTGGACTCGGTCGATCTTGTAGGAGAGGAATGTGATAAAGTGTGTTAGGTGAGATAAAAAGTCAAATTCAGACTTGAAAAATGTAGGAATACAGTACAAAATAGAGGATCTATCCAGCGAAATATTTTACGAGGAAGATATATATATTAGAGTATCTATTGAAGTTAATCTATTATGGTTGGTCTATCATATTTAAAAGTATATATTATATAGCATCTTTTATTTACTATTAGAGATTACTACTTAAAAGAAGGTCGAAAGCAAGTCTAAGCTAAAAAGGTGATATAATTATTTTATATGTATGTACTTATAAGCTCAAGCAATATTTATTATATTCTATAATATATTAAGATAATATATATATTATAGTTAATATAATTAATTATGTCTGTTTAATATTAATTAATGAACATACTAGTAATATATATATCTTAATATTATATTATTTTTAACTTATTTTTATTACCTGATTGCGATATATTTTATAAGGAAAGTGCCTTGAAATAATGTGGAAATTTTATAATTCTATTATTTAACATCATGACGTCATGTTTCTCGGCTCCGGCTCGAGCGCTTTTCCCGGCAACAAGTTCCAAAATTGATTCAGCCCCAATCTAACCAATCTCCGCTTTTAATAAAGGCAGAAAATTTTCTATCTCATCACAAGATTGCAATAAAAATAATCTTACCTTTACAAGAATTACTAACCTCTATTGTGACTTTGCAAATCTCGGCAAAGATTTTTCACATATTAGTTTATTTATAACTATTTATAAGGAGAAACCATTAAACTCGTATTATTCATTATTATTATTCCATTCATAAATATTATTATTTATGTATTATTATATTACTATTAATATATTAATCTATAATTCGTTCAAGATTTTATTAAATTTCTCAATATTTATTATTTGGATTCTAAAAACCCTGAATATCAGTAAACTATTTACTCTCTATAACTATTTATAATGCGTTGACAAGATACTTTGTATATTAAGTCCAGGAGGTATAATTTCACACACATCACACACTCATCAGTTATATATATATATATATATATATATAACATATATATTATATATATATCAGTATTATAAACTAACCATATATATATATATATATATATAATATATAGTATATATATATATATATTCAACATCAACTACATACATACGACATCAATTATATAATATATATATATATATAATATATATATATATATATATATATATATATATATATATATACACTCTAATACACAATATATATAATATAATAATATATAATATATATCAATATCATTATATATATATATATTATATATAAATTAATTTATATATTTATTAACTAATTATTAAATTATTGATTATATTATATTAATTTAATTATATTTATTATATATTATTATTTAATTATTTAATTTAATTATTATATTTAATTATAATTATTAATCATATTTTATTATTATTATTATTATTATTATTATTATTTAATTATTTATTATTAATTTATTATTATATTATTATTATTATTTTATATTATATATATTAATTATTACTATAATATATTATCTTAATTGTTATAGTTGTATTAGTTATTATCGTGTTAGTGTATTTGGTGTTGTAGTTTGTGTTAATTGTGATTTATTATAGAGAGTTTATTGTATATTATTAGTTATTAATTTAGTATATTATATGAGTTAATTGTATTATTGTTATAAACTATAATATTAATTATATTTAATTTTAATTGTTATTATTTTATTTATGATTATATATTTTATTGTTATATAAGTTATTGTTTATTGATATATTGTATTATTGATTAAGTTGTTGTATTGTTAATTGTTATTTATTTATTATTGTATTATTATTAATTGTTTATGTTATTTAGTGTTGTATTTGAATTGTATTTAGTTGTATGTGATGTATGTGGTATCTGATTTGAATTATTTGTTTGTGTGTAGGGTGGGAAATACTTAATTTATATGTATTGATTATGCATATATAATAATTAATATCAACACCACTGATACCTGAATAATACCAGTAAAAATAAATATCTCAAAACTTTCGCTAAGAATTAAAATAGTTATCATTATAATATACTATATTATATATAATTATATTATAATATATATATATTATAATAATATATATATATTATATATATATTAATATATGATATATTATTATAATATATATTATATATATATATTAAAAACTATATATAATATAAATATTATATATTAATTATACTATTTATATTATATTATTATTATTAATTATACTATATATATATATATATATATATATATATTATTATAATATATATTAATATATAAATATATATATATTATTAATATAAATAATATATACTAATATATATTATATAATAGTATATATATATATCTATAATTAATATATTAATATATATGCTTTGATAAATAATGATTCAGATAAATATATAAATAAAGGTTGTGAATATATTGGACTCGAGATAAAATACTTTATTAAATAATATATATATATATGATCTACTATATATAATATATAATATATAATAATTACAAAGTGGTAACCTAGTTAATGAGAAAAGTTAACTAGTGAGCTTAATCCTATTATATATTTCAGTTAACAAAAAAAAATTAAACGGGTTTATGCATTAGATAAGCGTTTTATATTAGTATATAAATGATTTAAAAGGATAGTTTAATATCGTGTTAATCGTTATAATCGATTATATCCACTTTATTCATTTACTTCAAATAATTATTATGTTTAAGGAATTTTATATAATTATTATTATTATTAAATATTATTATTTTATCTAAATATTTTTTTTTTTAGTAATTATTTGTTTACTTTTAAAGACCTTAGTGCTTTTATTTACTTTTCTAGTTTTAAATAGAAAATTAATTAATTATTTTAATATTTAGTATTAGTTATTAATTATATTATTTTATTATTATTTATATATATAATATTTATATTATTATTAAATCATTTAATTAATTATTATTATTTATATATGATTATGATTTAATTAAATTTTTAATTTATGATTATAGCTTACTTATGATATTAATTATACTATTATTAATTATTATTTTAATTATTTTTAATTTATGATTATTATTATGATTATTTTAATTTAGATTATAAATATTAAATCGATATTAATAATATAAATTATGTATTAAATATTGAAATTATAAATAAATGAATTAAATATATATTTAAATTATGATTAATCATTGGGAAATTATTTATAATAAGTTGTTATTTTTTTACAATGCTGATTATGACTGATTATTATTATGAAATTATGATTTAATAATTATTATAAGAATTATATTAATAGATTTAATTAGATTTATTATATTAATATTTAAAATTATTATTATTATTCATTATTATACAGTATGTTTTATTTAATACAAAATATGTTTATAATATTTATATTTAAATAATTTCAAAAAATTTATTAAAAATTCAAAACTATAATACTGGCTTATTTCTTTTCTCAGCACACACACAAACAGGAGAAAATTAAAAGAGAATATCAAAAGCTCTATGATTATGAATTATCGATCTCCTCGCAGGTTAACAAGTTCCTTGAAAGGTCTGAGGGTAGAATAAGTGACCCCCATCGTGTAACTTTACTAGTAACTAACGTCCACTAAAACAAAACCTTCACAAAAAGTACTAACAGAGAAACTGCGTTCAGAAACAAAAAAACTTCAAAGGATCCTCAACCATATAGGAACCAACAGTCTTACCAACCTCAACAACGAAACGATTTTCATCTCAAAAAGACATCACCACCTCCACAACAACATGACCAAGCATGCTACAACTGTGAGCTATTTATGAATTCTACTCCAGAAGGCCATTTTCCCTGGTATTGTCGACATTGCAACCAAGCGCACAGACGAGGATCAGCAAATAATTGCAAAAACTCAAGATGAAACCCCAGTGACAAAAAGGGTTATAGGAAAAATGCACCCAGCAAACCAGAGATTAATAAGTAATCCTCAATATTTCCTGGAAAGAAAGAACAGGCATACACCACTGTAATTATACGAGCATCCGCAAGAGAGCTCAGCACCAAATTCTGCAAACAAATAAAGGTTTTAACTTTAAAAGAAAAGGAATGAACAACCAACAACGTGTCTCTTTTACTCGAATGGCCCAACCCCAGGAAGAGGAAGACAATTTTTTCTATTATGACGACGCGGAAGAAGATTAGAAAAAAGAGGAAGAAGAAGATAAGGTTTCAATACAACATAATTGAAATTTTTAAAAGTGAAAATTCAGATAAAGCCCAGCCTATCGTCTTCTCCAAAGCCCCATGCACACTCCTAGCGTTTCTGATCCTATATCTTCTCCTGTTCACACACCCTCTAAGGGCACATCTCCTCCACACATTTCTCCTCTTTCGGATAACACTTTTATTCCTCAAAGTGAGCCAGAGGAAAGTGTTATCCGTGGCTGTCTCAATGTTAACATTGAGACATCTTCTGCCCATGTCATTACTAAAAATCAAATGGATTCATTTGATAATGCTAATCATTACAATAATTTTAAAACTTTTAATAAGTGTTATACAAATTTTAAGTTAGGTTCAATTTTATGAACGTTGAGCTCTAAATAAAAATCTTTGCAATAAATTAATGCAGAATATTAAAATATATGCATGGTTAAATGATACTACTATCGGAAGTCCGGTAGATATTATGATCTGTGGTGGTCCTAATGAAAACATTAAGGCAACCACACTTATCAATAAGTTCAAAATGAAAATAATGTGAAACCAAATGCAGGATCCATTAAAGATT
>JABUQX010031115.1:0-25000 GCA_015478945.1 Trachelipus rathkii | reverse complement strand
GGCCTTCTATTTTTCGGCGAAAATGTATGAATCGTATGGGTACATGGAAAGTCCGAGGAATAAATGTTGAGGAGAAGAGGAGATGGATGAGTGATGGATGTATTTAGAAAAGGGCAAATGATTTGCTCGCTGTGACTGAAACAAAGATGAAAGAAAGTGAAGTGGTGTGGTCTGTGGTGTGAAATGTGTTATGTGCTCGTGTGGAAAGGAATGAGAGGGGGAGAGGAGTTGCAATTCTGATAAGTGACTTGTCGTACAGAGCTATCATAGATTTTTTTTGTGTGAGAGTACTGAGGGTAATGTTGAAGAGAGTACGATTTTCTGGGATAATCTGAATGATGTTTTGAATGGGGTGAGTAGGAGCCTAAAGATTGGTTGTGTTGGGTGATCTAAAATGGTTGGTAGGTGATCAAAAAAAAGGGATGGCCATAACAAGTGAGTCTTTGGCGGTGTCCGGAGAAAATGGAGAATGTAGAAGGTGATTGATTTCTGTAAGGGGGAGGATGTGTTGTAAGTAAACACTTTCTTTAAACACAGAGATATTCATAAGATTATACTAGTGTGGTGAGGTAGAGATGCGTATCGAAAGGAAAGGATATGATTAATTTGTTGTTGGTGAAGAAGGCAGCATTGCTGAAGTATGTGTTGGATGTTATATCAGTAAAGGGGTTAGAAATGGGATTATTGGATCATTATGTGTTTTATTTAAAATTAAGTTAGTAGGGGCTTGGATGAAGAGGAAAGTGATAAGGAAGAAGTGCGGTTAGCAAGTAAGGCGAGAAGTTAAGTGAACAAGGTAATAGAGGATAGTATTTAGAGGTCTCAAGTAAATCAGTTGAATGCGAACAAGTTAACTGAACAAATATGGAAGCAAATGAGGAAGCGGTTTGTTTTTAAGTTAAAGTTTGGCCGGGCAAAAAAAAGGAAACAATTAATATGTGGATGCGTACAGTAGGAAGAAAGAATGTTAACAGTGAGTGGTGGAATGAAAAGGTGATTAATGGAAGCGGTTAAAACTAAAAAGAGGCCATGTTGATGTACTAAAGAAAATGGATGAGGTTTCAAAAAGAAAGATGTTTGGATTATATACGGAGGAAAAAAGGCAATACAAAAAGAAGCATACGTAGAGAGGAAAAAAGAGTAACATGACAGTTTGGAAGGAGGATTGATGGGGACTAACAAGGGAATAGTAAGAAGCTCTTTCTAGAGGAAGCGCGAAAGGTTCAGAATAAGAATAAGGGGATCTGCTTAGAATAATGATAGGGATGGTGCTTTCACAACTGATGAAATGGATGTGAGGAGAGTTTGGAGGGAACACTTCGAAAATCTGCATAACACTGGCAGTAATGAAGAGGTGATAGTGAATGTGTGTGGTTTGATTAAGTGCAAGGAATCAGGTATTTTCTGGATTGAGAGTCATTAGTAGGAGGTAAGTACATGGGTAGAGTCGAGGAAAGTCTGAAGAATGAGTACAATCTGCAGGTATAGATAAAATTACTGAGGTGAAATGATCAAGAACGGAGGCGAGATGGTGATTGATTGGATTTGAAAATTGTGTAACAATGCGTATATGGAGGGCATAGTTCCGGGGGATTGGAAGAGAGCAGCAATAGTACCCTTATATAAGGGTAAGGATAAGTAACTAAGATTAATAGGGTTAGCTTATTACTTGTGTGTTGTAAGGGAAGCATATGCTAAGTTATTTTGGTAGAAAAAGTGGCGTCGAGTGAATTGAAGATGATTGGTGCAAGAACAGGATGCGTTTAGGATTGGGAGAGGGTTGGTGGAACAAAATTTTTCAAAGAAAAAAATGTTTGGAGAAAATGAGAGAAAAGAATAAAATGAAATTAGGTTTTATGGATTTGCAACAGGCGCATGAGGATTAATAGGGAAGTTCTATGGCAGGTGTAGTGATATCTGGTGCTGGTGGTAGGCTTCTGAATAAAATCAAAAGTATGTATGACGACAGTGAAGCGTGTTTAAGAATAAATGGAGGTGAAAGTGATTGATTTATTATTAATAAAGGGGTGAGGCAGGGATCTGTTATGTCTCCTTGGATATTCAATTTGTATATGGATGGGGTTATGAAAGAACTAGAGGTGGTGAGGATGGCCGGGGGTGGTGTTTAAAATGATGGAGAATGAGAAGAGTGATGTCAAGGATACTATGATATCGCGGATATTTGGTTTTGTTGTGGGAATTTCTGAAGAGGTTTGAGAGGATTGTAGAGAGATTTGGTAGGGTGTGTAAAAGGAGGGGTTTAAAGGTAAACGTAGATGGTTGTCAGTGAGGAGAGTCCTCGGTGTGAAGTTATGTTGGATGGCGAGCAGCTGGAACAAGTGTCTGAGTTTAAATATTTAGTATATATAATGTTGGATTGGAAAAGGCGACGGGAATGATGCAGATGTAGTAGGAAAGTTGTGAATGGCACGAAGGTGGCTGGTGCAATTAAATCCTTGGTGGATGTAAAGGGACTAAGTCTTGAGTACGCTAGGGTCTTACATGACTGTATGTTGTTACCTGTGTTAATTTATAAGTAGGTGAGACTATGGTCTGGAATAAAATTTATAGAACTAAAGTATTATATGTTCAGATGGACAATCTTAGGTTCGTGTTAGGTGTGAGAAGAATTGATTAAAAATGAGAATGAACGTACTAGGAGATTGTTGCGCTGTTGAAGAAAGGGGTAACAATGAGAAACGTAAAATGAAGACGTTGAGATGGTTTGGTCATGTGGAAAAGATGGATGGATAGTATGTTGGTTAAGAGGATGTATAGTGGCGAGTGTGCTGTGAATCGACCGGCTGGGAGACCGAAGAAAAAGTGGATTGAGTCAGCAAAGGAATACCTGGAGGAGATAAAATGTGAGTTTGGAAGAGGCGAGAAGAGAAAGGTGCATATAGGACGGAATCGGTGACGGGATTTGTGCAAGGGTATGGTTGTGGCCCACCTGGCCAAGGGGCGATTGACCCTACATGACTGATTGTCATAGTGAGGGTCGTCGCCGGGTTCTGTGAAGCTCTATGGTGGATTTTTTGACTGTGACGAGTACTCACTAAAAGGTATAAAGTGGGAGGTAATGCTGAGCTTTCTTTTCGACTTGCGTCATATTCTTCTACTATTTTTTTCTGTTTCCGGTGCAAGTTGCGCACCTTAGCTCAGTCTGGGGAGAGAAGTGAGTGAATTTAATAATCAATAATAATAATAATAATAATAATATAATAATAATATCATAATAATAATAATAAATTAATAATAATAATAATAATAATAATAATAATAATAATAATAATAATAAATAATAATAATAATAATAATAATAATAATAATAATAATAATAATAATAATAATGAAATAATACTAAACAGTATTAATGTGATAAACATTAACCTAATATTATCACAATATAATACAAAGATAATAATAGTAATAATTATTATTATTTATGACGATAATAATGGTACAAACAATATCGATTCTAACATTACTAATAATAATGATGATAAATATCAACTTAATATTATCACTGTATAATAATAATAATAATAATAATAATAATAATAATAATAATAATAATAATAATAATAATAAATACCGTAATAATAATAATAATAATAATAATAATAATAATAATAATAATAATAATAATAATTACTACTACCACTTCCACCACCATTACTACCACTACTACTACTACTAATAAAAATAGTAACTACAATAAAATCAATAATAATAATATTAATAAATAATAAAAATAATAAGAGTACCATTAACTATTATATAATAATAATAATAATAATAATAATAATAATAATAAAATAATACCACCATACTATCACTACTACTACTACTACTACTAATAATAATTAATAATAATAATAATAATAATAATAATAATAATAATAATAAAAAATATTACCTAATGTTTTAAAATCCATTTGTTCAAGGTTGTTTTCAGTTTCGTCTGGTGTCAAAATTTCCTTCTTTGCTTCTCTTAATATAGGTTTTTTCTCCGGCAATGTCGAGCCCGTGGGAGGTTCGATCAGGCTTGTAAATCCTGAAGATACAATCAAAGTTTATTAAGTAAAATCCTTAGTAATTTGGAAGGTAATATTTTAAGTCTATAAAATGGTAACGAAATATAAATATTGAAGAATTTTAAGTAGGGAATGTGGAGGTAGCCGGCAAATGAGATGATGTACATTTTGTGGAAGAGTGTCTAGAGTTGAATATTAATATCTGTAATTTATTACCTATTAATTGATAAAAATTCTCTATTTGATATTATTTGGCATGAAAGGATGATTATATGTGAAATAAATATGACCTAAATGCTATAAAAATATGATTGTCATCATCATCATCATCACCATACCTTCTTTCCCTGAGACTGTGGGGGTAAAGTGCGTCACATGCATTGGAAACAGAAAAGTAGTAGAAGGATATGACGCAAGATGAAAAGAAAGCCCAGCTTTACCACCCCCTTTATACCCCCCCAAGTGAGAACTCATCGCAGTCAGAAAAATCCACCCTAGGGCTTCACTGGACTGCGACGGACCCTCACTATGCCATCTCGTCAATGTAGGATTCATCCCTTGGCCCAGGTGGGCCACAACCATCCCCTTCACAAGACCCCGCTATTCACTCCTATTATGCACCTTTCTTCTCGCCTCTGTCAAACTCACATTTCTCTCCTCCAGGCATTCCTTTACTGACTCAATCCACTTTTTCTTCGGTCTCCCAGCCGGTCAATTCCCAGCACACTCACACGAAAATATATGATTGTCTACCAACTAATACAGTACTGAATCGTACGCAAATGTTGTGAAAAACATTCATTCCATTATTAAAATCGTTGGAATTTATTTGTCCAATTCAGTTGTGCCAGGACAGCAAGCAAGGTAGACGTGTCATTCATTGCTCTTAAAAAATCAGATCTTACAGTACTGAATTCTAACAATGTAAATAATTATTTAAATGACCCCAATTTACTTTTTATTAAATTAATAATTTGGTCCTGTAGAGCTGTCAATTGTTTTGAATGTTACCTTTTTTCCAATGCATCATTCAAAACTTACGCAAGTTTAGGTTTGCTGAATTGCAACTTGAGAGATCTTAAAAGGTTGACGCCAGATCTGGGATCTGTTTCGTGGGGTAATTTCTCTCTTTTATCAGGTATAATTTACAAATTTTTTTTTTTTTTTTTTTTTTGTATTGTATGTTATTTAAATTCTCCCATTTTGGTAATATCTTACATTTGATATTTACAGGGTTTAATGCAGGAGTTTTATACTACAAAATTCTTGCAACAAGGGTGAGTGAAGAGCACGATTTTAAAGACCATTGCAACAACCTAAATTTAATTTTTAACAATTAGAAATAGGGAAAAGATGTGAGACCATCTGTTCTAAAGCTAACAACTAACCGTGGAATTTCTGAATACTTTAAAAATGGAAAGAAAACTGAAAAGTGATTGGATAAGGGAGAGGTGGATAGGAGAGGGGAACAGAATAGATCAATGTAAGTACAATACAATTGTCAATACTGATTACAAAACAAATCTGTGGAACACCCAATATTAATACTATTAATTTAGTACAGAAGACAATTTATTTGCCTTAAGGGGAAGGTTCAAAATTTCTTGAGGACTATGTCCAATTTTCACCCCCTTAAAAATGGACATAAAATTAGGAATTTTCAGCCGATTTTGATCCTATAAACACGAAACTGTAGCTTTTTCTTGCCCTCTAAAACGTCGTTTTCGGGTGTTTTTCTGTGTCTGTAGTCATTCTTTCAGAATTTTCAAATTTTCAAAATCTATGACATTTTTGACATTTTTCCATTCAACTTCTACAATTTTTTTAAACTATTTAATCTATAATTTAATTAACCCATGAGATTTTACTCTCTTAAATTTTAATTTGAAAAAATTTCTCCATAAAAATATAAAGAGATGTAGTTACGATTAATTATCACATAAAAAAAAAAAAAAAAAAAAAAAAAAAAGGGGGTGGGTGGGGGTGAAGTTACTCTAGTATTTTTTTTTACAAAATTAATATTTTATTTATTTTTTCAGCAAAATTATATATAAAATTAAAAAAGTCTGAAAATAGCTCAAAAAGAAGTCTCGAAAATGACAAAGTGATTTTTAGTAGTTGCAAGAGGAACTTTAGGGTCATTACAGCAACGTAAAATACCCAACTAAAAAGAAATCAACAGATAAAAAAAAAAAAAAAAAAAAAAAAAAAAAAAAAAAAAAAAAAAAAAAAAAAAAAAAAAAAAAAAAATATCAAAATTGAGATGAAATGTGTTTGCCCCAATATCATATTTAGGTTACTAATTTTCATTGTTTAAAGTGAAAACAAAATGAAGAGCAAGAAAAAATACTTTTGCAACTGATAATTAAAAACTATATATATTTTTTTCATTATTTAATCTCCAATTATAATAATACATCTATAGATACAAGCAGTTTGTAAACATGTGTTCCAAACTTTGAGTCAATGTATTTATTTATTTACTTATTTCAGAGTAGTTTGAACGCCAAGTGGCGTAGGAGATTGACTAACCGACTCTCATGCGAGAGGATGCAGGTTCAATCCTCCGCGTAGCAGTCAGAGTTTTATCTTCCTGGGAGTAAGAATTAAAACTCGGCTGCAAACACGTTGGTGGCGATAGGCTTGGGATAGCCGGCCTTAAAGTTCAATTTCCTATAGTCCCTCTGAGAAGGGGATAAAGCACATTAAAAGGATTTTTTTTTTTTTAGAGTAGTTTGAGAGATAAGTGTGAAATATTTTTAAGTTTGTTTTTACTTTGTTTAATAAATGAAAAGTAAATAAAGAATACTAAATTATGAAAAATGAATACAGAGGATTTTGAGAAACTAGTGACTTACATGAATATATTATCTAAAAAAAAATAAAATAAAAAATAAAATATATTTTTCAGTTATTGTAACTTTTTGACGATAAATTTACAAAATCATTATATTTATATTTTTTCAAGCTGTTACAATATTTTAAATATATTTCTACTTCAGCTATAAATGTTGTTAATTAATTGAGAAAGTTTGCCTTAAAGTGTTAACTGTATTAAAATTTGCTTCCTCACCATATGACACTAAAACCTTTTTTAAGTAATCTTTTCAAGCATTTCCTTAAAATTCAAAATTTTTGCATTTTTATTTTTAGTATAATAAAACTTTCCATAAGTATCATAAATAATATATTTTCAGAATAGAATAACAAGACTTCTGCATCAATATATATATATATATATATTAGATAAATGCATCTTATTTATATATACTATATATATAATAAAAATATAGTATATATGATATATATATATATATATATATATATATTATATATATAGTATACCTATTATATACTATATATAAGAGAAAAAGCAGAGGTCAAGAATCAGAAAGAGAGAAAGCAGAGGATCAAGAATCAGCAAAGTATCAAAAGAAGAGGATCAAGAATCAGAAAGAAGAGAAAAGCAGAGGATCAATGAATCAGAAAGAAGAGAAAAGCAGAGGATCAAGAATCAACAGGGGAAAAATAATCAGCAGAGGATCAATAGATCAAGAAATCAAGAATCAGAAAGAAAGAATCAAGAATCAGAAAGAAAAGAAAAGCAGGAGGATCAGAATCAGACATGAAGAGCACTCGAAGTGCTCACAACAAAATGCCATAAAGCAAATAATCAAGAAATCAGAAAGAAATGAAAGAGAGAAAAAAAAGAATCAGAAAGTAGAGAGTGTTCAAACGAACAACAATCAGAAAGAAGGAAAAAAAGCAGAGGATCAAGAATCAGAAAGAAGAGAAAGAATATAACCAAGAAGAGAAAGAATATTAAACAGAGAAAAAAGAATATTAAAGAAGCAGAAAGAATATTACCAAGATTCACCGAAATGCCGAAAGCAGAGGATCAAGAATCAGAAAAAAGAGAAAGCAGGGATTTCAAGGAATCAGGAAAAAAGAGAAAAGCAAGAGATCAAGAATTAGAAAGAAGAGAGAGAAAAGCAGAGGATCAAGAATTAGAAAGAAGAGAAAAATACCTAGGTATAGAAGAATCAGAAAAAATAGAAAAGCAACTGACGGGAGTCAGAAAGAAAAAAAAGCAGAGGATCAAGAATCAGGAAGAAAGAAAAGAAGATCAGAATTCAGAAAGAAAAAAAAGCAGAGGATCTATAATTTGTAAGAGGTCAAAACCACGAGGATCGATAGTCAGCAAAGAAAATGCAGAAGGGAAGAGGAGCAAGAATCAGAAGAAGGAGAAAAGCGGGAGGATCAAGAATCAGAAAGAGAGAAAAAGCAGAGGATGAAGAATTCAGAAAGATCAGTAAGCAGAGGATCAATATTCAGCAAAGTATCAGTAAAGAGGGGATCAAGAATCAAAAAAAGTCAGCAGAGGATCAATAATCAGCAGAGAATCAAGAAGCAGCAGAGTATCAATAATCAGCACATGATCAATAATCAACAGAGAATCAAGAATCAGCAGAAGATAAAGAAGATCATCAAGAATCAGAAGGAAGAGAAAAGCAGAGGATCCAAGAATCAGAAAGAAGAGAAAAGCAGAGGATCAATAATCGGAAGAAGAGAAAAGCAGAGGATCAATAATCAGCAAGAAGAGAATAAACAGAAGATCAGAAAAGAATCAGAAAGGATCAAAAAGCAGAGGATCAAGAATCAGAAAGAAGAGAAAAGCGAGGTTCAAGAATCAGAAAGAAAGAGAAAAGCAGAGATTCAAGATCAGAAAGAAGGAAAAGCAGAGGATCAAGAAATCAGAAAAGAGAAAGCAGAGGATCAAAGAATCAGAAAGAAGAGAAAAGAAGTTGAGGATCAAGAATCAGAAAGAAGAGAAGGAAGAGGACCAAGAATCAGAAAAAGAAGAGGAAATGGATAAAGTGAGAAAGTTGAGAAAAAGCAGAGGGATCAGAGAATCTAGAAAGAAGAGAAAAGCAGAGGATCAAGAATCAGAAAGGAAGAGAAAAGCAGAGGATCAAGATCAGAAAGAAGAGAAAGCAGATAAACCAAGAATCAGAAGAAGAGAAAAGCAGAGGATCAAGAATTAGAAAGAAGCCGAATATAAGAGATCAAAGAATCAGAAAGAAGAGAAAGCAGATAGAGATAAAGAAGAGAAAATGCAGAAGGGAAGAGGACAAGAATCAGAAAGAAAGAAGAGAAAAGCAGAGGATCAGATCGAGAGAGAAAAGCAGAGAGATCAAGAAAATTCACCGAAAGGAAGAAGTTCAAGAATCAGAAAGAAGGAAAAGCAAGAGGAATCATGAGAGCGGAAAGAAGAGAAAAGCAGAGGATCAAGAATTCAGAAAGAGAGAAAAGCAGCAGGATCAAGATTCACGGAAATGCCGAAGGAATCAGGACCAAGAATCAGAAAGAGAGAAAGAAGAGAGGAAGAAGAATCAGAAAGAAGAGAAAAGGGGAGGAGGAAGAATCAGAAGAGAGAAGCTGAGTCAAAAGAAAATCAGAAAGAAGAGAAAAGCAGAGGATGAAGATCAGAAGACGAGGAGGAGCAGGGATCAAGATCAGAACAGAAGAGAAAAGCAGAGGATCAAGAATCAGAAAGAAGAGAAAAGCAGAGGATCAAGAATCAGAAAGAAGAGAAAAGCAGAGGATCAAGAATCAGAAAAAAGAGAAACGCAGAGGACCAAGAATCAGAAAGAAGAGAAAATAGATTAACATTAGAGCGCTCTTACGAAAGCCATACAGACAATCAGAGAGATAAGATTAGAAGAAATAAGATGTTTCCAAATCTTCCTCTTGAGAAGAGATTCGAGAACTTTAGAAAGAACGAAGATTAAGGCGATAGTACCCTAAACATAAATTAGATATATAACAAATGTGACCGATTATAATTACTTCACCTACACCAGAATTTATAAGCACATTTAGGAAACTATCCTAATAGCAAATTGAGGTAAATAATTTTCGCCAATGGGGAAAATAAGATGAAATTTTATGGGTATATTGCTGTGGTTTTTTTAAAACTTTTTCATCAATATTCTCTAGAACATCTTAATTTTGATTAGAAAAAGAGTTTGTTGGTTAACAGGAAAACCACTTCATAGTATTTGACTTGATTTTGTATTTAACTCCGCTCCTTGAATAGGACCTTGTCCGTGATTAGTGTCATATTTGTTTTTAAAAAAAAGAAAAAGGGAAAAAAGTGTATCGTTCACATAGGCTAACTATTAAATTGCAAACATCATTCATTATGGTCTACTAATAAATTACAATTACAAAGATTTTATCAATATAGCAAGTACCGTAGATTAAATGTTACAGCAAAAATATAAACCGAATGTTATCTAAAAAAAAAACAATCAAATTGTCAATTCGTAAATTTATAATAATAATGATACGTTGATTAAAAGTTGTTTATGTCTGAATATTCAAATGACAAATTACAAATTAGAAAACACATCTGGATATCTCCATTTAATTTCACTCCGAAACTGAATTTCAAAGTCAAGATCTCTAAAGCCAGTCCAGTTAACATATATATGTGTGTGATGAGGCAATAATAATTAATTATTATAAAAATGAAATAGAAAACCAGAAAATGCAATAAGAAAATGGAAAAGAAGCACAGTTAAATATCTTTACCTTCATTTCTGCTTATTTCTTTGCGAATTTTGGCTTTTGAGTCGTCACAATCCAGAGTATCACCTGAAGGAAGATCAACCATGAATTCTTCTTCTGATTCTTTCTTCAGATTAAGTTTACAATCCATCTTCAGCAAGACACAAGTCAATAATAATAATAATAATAATAATAATAATAATAATAATAATAATAATAATAATAATAATAATAATAATAATAATGCGAGTATGATTAAAATTTGGAGAAATGTTATAATTAATGTAACATAGTGATGTATCAGGCATTTATATCTACGTCAAGGATTAGTAAAAAAAAAAATCTGAAGATAAACACGCAAAAGGGTAAATAATTTTTAATTTTTGAATAAAATATAAGAAGAATTTAGAAGATAAAATTTAAACTAATGTCTACCTTGTTTATTAAGAAAAATTAAAAGCACAGGTTTTCCAATAATAGCAACAGACATTATTATAAGATTTACCAATTTTTAACTAAAGTTCTAAGACCTTATAACAATATTTTTCAACTAATCAATGAGTGTTCAAATTTTATAAATGTTACTGACCTCGCCATCATGCTTGAAACTATTTGCAAAAGGAAGAGTGATGCCATATCTCGGCAGATGATTATCAGGCTTTTGATCACAAGGAATCTTCGATTGTTGATGTCTCAAGAGAGAACCAGACTCACGATATGCTCTACCACATATCGTACATTTATAGGGCCGATCACCTGTAATAATTTAAAGTATATACGGATAGTAAGATACCCATTTCCAAATATAGGGTAAAAATGAACTAACATCATACAACTGTGCCTATTGGACACTAAATAGCTGCAATGAGATTAAAACATCTGATCTTTTACGCTTATACAAGCACAATAAAAAAACTGAAATACTATAAATGACCTGAATAGACTAATGAGATTTATTCTATTAAACTAAACTAAAGATTGCACCATGTTGTGCAAAGTAGAGTTAAATATATCAATTCTCAAAAAATTGAACAAACTAAAACTAGGATTAACCATCCCCGTGTAGCGCATGAAAATTTTAAGCAACGTAAAAAAAAATTTAAATTAGGGATTAAGTGACACCAAACTTCTCAACAGGGCTGTGGAGCAAGTAATATTTTATGTCAGCTCCAACTCCAGTTCTTTCTTTCTTCTTTCTTCACCTTCCTCTTTGCCCCAAGATTGGGGGTAAGGTGCTGTACAAGCATCGGAAAGAAAAGCAGTAGGAGAACATGACAAACGTCGAAAAGAAAGCCCAGCCTTACCGCCCCCTCTGTACCATTAATTAGTGAGAGCTCGTCACAGACAGAAAATCCACCCTAGAGCATCATGGGACCGCGACGGACCCTCACTATGGTAAATCGTCAATGTAAGGGTTCATCCCCTGGCCCAGGTGGACCACAACCATGCCCCCCATACAAAACCCCGCCATTCTCTCCTATCACGCACCTTATTCGCCTCTGCCAACTCACATTCTCTCCTTCAGACATTCGCTTTCACCGACTCAATCCACTTTCCTCTCGGTCTCCCAGCCGGTCGGTTCCCAACACACTCTCCACTAAACATCCGCTTAACCAACCGACTTTCATTCATCCTTTCCACATGACCAAACATCTCAACATACTTTCATTTATTCTCTATATACCCCACACCACACACCACACAACTCTACAATACGTTCATTCCTCACTTTATTAAATTCTTTTCACACCTACATTGCCCCTTAAGATTGCTCCATCTGAACACATTGAACTTTTAGGATTCTATACTTCTTATTCCAGACCAATAGTCTCACAACCATACAATAACACAGGTAACAACATACCCTCATGTAAGACTTCTATAGCGCACTCAAGACTTTAGTCCCCTTTACATTCACCAACGAATTAATTGCACCAGCCACCTTCTCGCCATTCACACACTTTCCTACTACACTCTGCATCATCCATTCCCTTCTCCATCCAACACATACCCTAATATTTAAACTCAGACACTTGCTCCAGCTGCCCTCATCATCTAACATAACTTCCACACTGAAGGACTGTCCTCACTCACAACCATAACCTTACTCTTATCTACGTTATACTTTCAGACCACAGCCTTTTAATACCCTCCAAATCATCTCCACCAATCCTGGCTCAAACTCTCATTCAAGACTCGCCACACAGGAAACCAAATCATCCGCATACAGTAGGTAGAGGCACCCTCCACTCCTCTCCAATCTTCATCATTCTAACACCATTTCCTGCATCCCCACCTCGAATTCTTCCATAACCCCATCCATATACACCACATTGAATAACCAAGGAGACATAAACACAACCCTGTCTCACCTTCCGCTATTAATCCTAAACCAAATCACCATTGACACCACTGTTATTCTTACACACGCTTCATATCGTCATAACATACTTTTGATTCCAAATTCAGAAGCCTACCACCAACACCATATTCACTAACCTGCCATAAAGCTTCCCTCTTAACTCAATCATACGCCTGTTGTAAATCCATAAAGCCTAAATATAATTTTATTCTTCTCTCCCTCAATTTTCTCCAATCATTTGTTTCAATGTAAGATTTGATCCCACACATCTCTCTACCACCACTTCTAAACGCACCCTTGTTCTTCACCAATCAGTCCGTCCAGTCACTCGACGCACTCTTTCGACCAAATTACAGCATATACCTTCCCTACAACACTCAATAAACTTTATCCCCTATAATAAATTCTACAGTTCCCCTTTTCTCCTTACCCTCTATACAAAGGGGCTTACTATTACCCTCTCCTCCAATCCATGAAAACTATTACCCCATCTTAAACGCTTTATACACAACTTCCAAATCCAACAATCACCATCTCGCCCCCGCTCATTTGATCATTTCACTAGTAATGTCATCTATACCTGCAGATGTTTACGTTTCTTCAACTTTCTCACCCTACCCATTACCTCCCTCCTACTAATAACCTCATCCCCAAAATATACCTATTCCTTCTTGCACCATCAAAAACCACACACATTCACTACACCTCATCATTACTGTAAATATTGTGCAGATTTTCGAGAAGTGTTCTTTACACACTTCCCTCACATCCATTTCATCAGTTACAAAAGCACATCCCTATCATTATTCTGAGCGATTCCCCTTTATTCTCATCATAACCTGTCGTTCGCTTCCTTTCCAGAAGAGCTTCTATTTCCTTGTATGTCCTCCTTCAATCCTCCTTCCAAACTGGTCATTTACCTCTTGATTTTCTCCTACGTATACACCTTTTCGCTATTTCTTTTTTTACTCCTTATATAATTCCAAGACTTTCTTTTGAAACTTCATCATTTGCTTTTAGTACATCAACCACGCTTCTTTTTACCTTTAACCGCTTCACACCTCTTCATTCCACCATTTCACTATTGCCATTCTTACTTGCTTACTTTTTAGCACATTACCACACACGTCCTTTGCACTACTAACAACTTGCTTCCTTCATTTGCCCCCAGATTTGTTTCAGTATCAACTTGTTTCACATTCAACCGAATTTACTAGAAAGCGCTCTTACATACTTATCCTTATTCTCTTGCTCACTTAACTTCTCACTTCTTAATTTTACCTACTGCCTTTCGTATCACCTTCCTCTCATCCAAGCCCCCAACTTAATTTTACATAGAAACAACATAATGATCCATAATTCCATCCTAACCCTTCACTGATTTAACATCCAACACATACATTAACATCTCTATCTTCACCAACACAAAATCAAATCATACTTTTCACTTCGATACCATCTCTTTACCCACACCAACTCTAGTATAATTATGGATACTCTTGTGTGTTTAAAGAAGTATTACTTACCCACATCCCCTCCCTCACAGAAATCAATCACCTTCCTACCTTCTCATTTTCTCCCCCCACCCCAAACCACCTGTTAATACCATCCTTTTTTGATCACCTATCCAACCCATTCAGGTCCCCCAACACTATCAATCTGAAGGCTCCTACTCACCCCCATCCGAACATCATTCAAATTATCCCAAAGAATCGTACTCTCTTCAACGTTTCCCTTCAGATGGACCATACGTCACAACCACACACACCTTGACCTTTTCAAACTAAATTTTAACCATTTAGAATTCTAGGACTCAAACACACAAAGTCTACCAAGCTTGTGTACCCACAGGTCTCTTCAGAATCGCAAATCCTTCTCTTCCCTCTCTCATTCTCTTCCCACACCAGCACGCACACATTTCACATCACACCACTCAATTTCACCTTTTCATTTCATCTTTGTTTCAGTCACAGCGAGCAAATCAAATTTGCCCTTTTCTAAATACATCCATCACCTCTCTCTCTTCTCCTCAACATTTATCGCTCTGATATTCCAGTACCAATACGATTCATACAATTTCGCCGAAAGTTAGAAGGTCGTTTACGGCGATCACGACCATCTCCGAGGCATGCATCAGCATTCCTAGCAAGAGATAGGTGGTAATGGGCAGCCAACCCAACTACCACCGCCCCTTAGTCGACTTCTACGTCACGCAGCTCCGATTCCAGTTTTACAATTTAAAAATTCCTGGCTCTGGCTCCACCTCAAAAAATATTTTGGCTCCAGTTCTGTAGCTTTGAAATTCTCATCTTGGCCGATACCAGCATTACCCTATTATAGTATTTTGGTATCAATAAGTTTTTTTTCCACATACTGAGAACTAATAATAAAAAAATAATCGAGACTGAGAACCTATACTGATACTTTCTATTCATACTTTTAATAATAATGTTCAATCATAAACTATCTACCATTTTGCATTCTTAAATGCTTTCACAATAAAATTACTAACGGAGGAATATAAAAAATTGGTATACATATGTAAAAAAAAAAGAAAAAAAAAAAAAAAACTAATATATATCTTTCTTTATCTTCCATTCACTTAATTATCACAGATTGTAGCACGGGTGATTGTAATAGAATACGATATGATTATGATAGAACAGTTAAGTAGCAGAGCATGACTATGTCGAAAGGAAAACCCCTTACACCTTCCCCTCATACCCTTAAGTAAGACCCCGACTCAGACAAGTATCCACTCTGGGGATTCACAACAATGCGACGAACCCCCGCTGAGATATCTCGTCAATGTGGGGTTCATACCTTACATTACTTAGTAACTTGCAATCACAAAGGATTTAATTGTATCAGTCACCTTCATGCGTTCCTTTTTCATCCAACATATAGCCTAAATATTTAATCTCTACGATACTTGTTCCAATTGCCCACCACCCAACATTTAACATCATTAACTCGACTCTCTGCACCCACTACCATCCCTTCCTCTTATGTACATTTACTTTCAAACCCATCCCTTTACACACCCTGCTAAGCCCCTCTACTAATCCTCTGAAACTTTTCCAGATTCGCCACAAAGCCAAATAATCAGCGTACAATAAGTATGGCACATTTCACTTTCTTCCATTCTCCATCAGTCTAACACCTTCCCTTAACCCCCCTACCTTAAATTCTTTCATCACCCAATCCATATAGAAATTTAATAGCCAAGGAGACATAACACATACATGCCTCACTCCACTATTAATATTAAACCATTCAGCCTCAATTCCATTTATTTTTGCACATCCACAGTTTTACTACCGATAATGAAATTTTTTTGATTCCATTCCGAAACCTACCACCCAAACCAAATATCACTAACACTTGCCACTGAGCTTCCCTATTAATCCTGTCATACGCCTGTTGCAAGTCCATAAAACCTAAATACGATATATTCTTCTCTCTCATTTTCTCAATCATTTTTTTCAAAATCAAAATTTGATTTAAACATTCTCTACCACTTCTAAATGCACCTTTGTTCTTAACAATCAGTCCTTCAGTCACTCGGCAAACTCTTTTAACAAAAGTACTAGCATATATCTTCCAAATAACACTCAATAAACTAATTTCCCTATTGTTCCTAGTTCCCCTTATCTCCCTTACCTTTCCAATCCTTTGGAACTATATCTTCCATAAAAGCTTTGTTACACAACTTCCATATCCACTCAATTACAATCTTGTCTCCATTCTCGATCATCTTACCAGAAATTCCATCTACACCTTGCTGATTTACCATTCTTCAACTTTCTCACTTTACTTATTACCTCCTCCCTACTAATAAAATTACCTCATCACCAAATTATCTATTTCTTCTAACACCGTCAAACCCACGCGCATTCACTATCACCTCTTCATTACTGCCAATATTATGCAGATTTTCGGCCTGTTCCCTACACTCTCCTCACACCCTTTTCGTCTGTCATGAAAGTACCATCCCTATTCATTATTCTAAGAAGATTCGCCTTGGTTTCATTCTCAACCTACCGCACTTCGCTCCAAAAAAGTTTCCTATTCCTTTGCAGGTGCCCATTCATCTTCCTTCTAAACTGTTCATTTACCTATTTTTATCCCCCCCCCCCCTGCTCACAGAACTTTTAGTCTTCCATTTAACCTCCTTATACATTTCCATACACCTTTCTTATTAAACATCATTGGCCTTTAGCACATTCAACAAGCCTCTTTCTTACTTTTAACTGGTTGCATCACCTCTTCATTCCACCACTCACTATTGACATTCTTACTTTAGCACACCTACATACCTCTTTTGCACTAATAAAAAAGGCTTCCTTCATTTGATTCCAGATTTGTTCAGTTTCAACTTGTTTATTTGAAAGCGCTCTTAAATACTAATCCTTATTACCTTGTTCACTTAACTTCTCACTCTTAATTCTACCCACCTTCCTCTCGATCCAAGCCCCGACTAACTTAATCTTACATAAAACAACATAATGATCTGATATTCCCATCCCAAAGAACCTCCAAGACTTAACTTCAATCGCATACTTCAACATCTCCTCATTCACCAACACAAAATTAATCATAGTTTTCACTTCGATACCATCTCTACCTACACCAACTCTCGTATACTATTGAATGTTCTTGTGCTCGAAGAATACATTACTTACACACACCTCTCTCCTTACAGAAATTAATCAACTTCCTAATATTCTCATTTTGTCTCACAACCCCAAAGTTACTTGCTTTATCATCCTTTAAAACCCAACTACCACTGTCCCTTTAGTTGCCTCCTACGACAAGCAGAATATATGCTGTGGGAATTCTTTTTCCACCCCACACAGGGATATACGAAAAAAAAAGTGTCTGTAATAATAGTAGTTTTATGGTCTGCATGTAATACAGAGAGTACTTCTATGTGAGAAGAGTGTGGATGTGAGAAGAGTGTGGGTATGAGCAAACCATTGGGCACTGGAGTTTTGTGGGATATACCCCACACCCCAAATATACAATGGGTGGTAACCTCATCGCTTCGAGAGCACTACTTCCCTCCCTTTCAACAGTATTACTCACAATCCCTCAGGGATGTGGGGTTAGACAGACAATGTTGGTATTTGGTGATGATGGTGTAAGAGTTGGTAAAAATCTACCCAGTTTAACTTCTGCCTCAATATAAATCTTAACGATAAAGGATATAGTGAAAGATATATCATAAAAAAAATCTGAATTTAAAGTCCAACTTATTTGTAAGTGAGATTTTCTTCCCGAATTTCAACACTGATTTTATAATTTAATATTATATGAAATCTTTTACTTTCCCTTCACACAAGTTCCAATGCAAGACACTATATAGTACAAATTTAAAAAAAAAAAAAATTTTAAATCTACTTTAGGCTATATCATAATCAAGTCAACAAACCAATAATTTTGCAAACTCCATTTAATATAGAAAGTAATTGATTTAAAACACTTTGATCGATACTACTTTTAAGTATATATTTTATTATATCTTTGTACAGCATCGTACTTATCCCGGGCTAAAAATTATAAAAACAATTAAAAGGATAAACATTGATTAAATGAAGAGTATAAGAAGGTTATTTTAAAGGTTCTATATTCTTTAGTTCATTAACTGGTTTTATTGATAATAAAAAAAAAACAACGGCGGCAGAATAACTTTTTTTTTTTTTTTTTTACAGTTAACCTTTACTCACGGGCCGAGCCCTTTTCAAGGGGGGGGGCGGAAAATAAAACAAGAAAAAACCCACCCAATCCCCGGCCTAAGACAAATCTCTCAGGTGAGCGCAAACGTGGGATTTAAAGAGAGGAAGATTAAATATAGTTGGAAAAACAGAAGAAGGCAAGGAGTTCCACAGAACAAGAAGTAGCTGGAAGAAAGAGCACCACCAACGAACAAGTCTGGGCGGTTCTCAATACTCCGCCAAAATTTCTACGAGAGCATGGCCACCTCTTGTATTGCGAGGGCGACGCAATGGAGGTGGAATGCGAGCTGCCAGCTCCCCAGAGCATCTACCGCTGTAGTACCTATAGAAAAGAGATAGTGCGCCAACGTCACGTCGCAGAGATAGAGGGTCAAGAGAGATAGAGGTTAGGGGACAGTTTATTAGTCTCTCTTAGCTTTGAACTCAACCCTATCCAATAGAGGGTGGAGCCGCAGAGCCCCCCCCCCAAATGTGAGAACAGTACTCATACAAGGGCGAATAAGGCCCCTTATATAACTGGAGTAGCTGTGCAGAGGAAAAAATTCCCGCAACCTGAATAGAACTCCCAGCTTCTTTGAGGCCACCTGAGCAACCATAGAAATATGAGGTTTATAAGATATTTTTTGTTTTTATGTTAAGGCCAAGAGTGTTTATGTTATTCAACAGGTGAAACGTTAGAAGCGTCGAAGAAATAGGAAGGTCGGAGGATGTTTTGTGAGAGGAAAGATATGGAGTTGAGTTTAAGAGTTGAATTTCACAATAGGTGCCCCCACCCACCGGGAAATCCCATCCAGATCAAAAATGTAATCGGAAAGCTGAAGACGAGAGGCAACTCTAGAGCAAAAAGAGGGAGCAGGATTTTGAAGGTGCAGTAGATAAGAATGGAGGGGTTGAACGGAATGGGAAGTGACAGCCTGAGGAGATCGTTGATGAAAATTAGGGATAAATTTGGAGATAGAAAGAACCTTGCGAACACCACAGTAATAGGAAAGGAGGAAGAGGGCCGCTCCGATCAACGAAGTGCTGATATAGAGCCGATCGGAAGAGAAACTAGACAGAGTAAGCAAAGAGAAGGAGGAAACCAAAGGAAGGGAGTTGGAGGGCAGTGACGCGTGCCAAACCCGGTCAAAAAGCTTTGGACTATGTCAAGCGCCACCACGCAAGACTCCCCATGGTTCCTAAAGGGCAGAAAGACCATAAATCAGTAGAATAGGAAGATGTTCACCGAGTTGACCTCGAAACGAACGAAGCCATTACTAATGATCTGAAAGAGGAATGAGAACTCCCAGTATGATCCAAGAAAGATGAGTAAGAGAGTTTCAAAGATTTTAGATAGATACAAGTGAGAGCTATAGGGCGATACTTTGAAGATCAGAGCGGGTACCTTTTTTCAGGATCGGTTGGACATATGCGCGCTTCCAACACTGAGAAAAAGAATATTAGTATTAAGACATAGAGATAGAGTTGAACAGGACAGCGCCAGCCAGAAGCACCACTCCCTCAAACACGGAGAAGGAATGCATTCGGCGCCACTTAGCCTTCCTGGCGTCATAGATCTCAGGATCCCCATGCCACCCGATCATGTGTAATCACAGGGAAAGACATGGGAAACCTGAGAAAAGGCAGAGAAGGAAGTAGGAGGAGGGATGCCAGAATCGTCCAGGGTTAGAATTAGATGAAAAAAGGACGGCCGAAGAGATTGGCCTTTTCAAGAAGGAGAAGTTAGCAAACAGAACCGTCAGACGAATTAGGAGAGGAAAGGCAGATTTACAAAAAGTTGTTAGAGATATTTTGGCAAAGGCCGGCCAGAAATTTTTATCAGTAGGAAGTCAATGGAGGGTTGTCGCACTATTCTTTTAGTGAAAGTGCGCTTAGCCTGTCGAATAGAACCCTGCAACGAATTCCGAGCAGAATGAAAATATAAGAGTAATAGAGAATTTGGAGTGTCAGAGGTGTCCCTAGCTTGTCTCTATCCTAATGGCGCGAGAACAGCTCCATCGAAACCATGGATTTTGGGGAAAAAAGATTTAGTTGAAGATGAATGTACCTGCTCATCCCATCGGTGAGTACGGCCCCCACCTTTTCAGCGGGTTGACCGAGCATCCCCCGAAGTCAAAGCAGATTCACTCAAAGATTAGTTAGCCAAAAAACAACGCAATTCCCCAATTAGCCCGATTAAAGTGCCAGGAAATTACGTTTAGGGCATGGTGGACTGTGAGAAAAAGTAATTGTAATTAAGAGCTTACAGATGTGGTCAGACAGTTCACCAATTATGAGGAGAAATGGTGCTATTTATAACGAGAAGGAGTAGTGGTGAAAAATAAGTCAGTGTGTTCAAGAATTGGTGGGACGATCTGATATGTGTAGGTTCCTTAAATAACTGTTTCAGATCGGAGAATACTGAATGTTTTCGCCTCCTCCCCGCCTGCATCCGTGTGAGAGAGAGGAGCAAAACCACTCAGTGTGGTGTACGTATGAAATCCCCAAATAGAGGATCTCAGCATTGGGATGGGAAGAAGTACAGTCTCATTGAGAAAGTAGTAAGATAGTTCAAAAAAGGCGTTGAAATCTGTTCCATTAGGGAGCAGTTTCAGAAAACACAGAATAATGATAGTAGTAGGGAGAAAAATTTTAAGCCAAATACATCGAAAATTGAGAGATCAAGATTCTCTAGACGTGTTACAGGAGTGTTTATGTTTTATAGAAGCACATACTCCACATTTAGACGGAAATTATAGTAAAGGTTTAGTTTAGAGATATTAAGTTTGTTTGAAAAGGAATCCTGGCCAGCTGGTCTCAGACAATAATAAAACTTCTAGCTTGAGAGTTAGAGAGGTGATATTCACAGATTCATGATTAGCACGCAGGCCACGAACGTTTTGCAGTCAATATAAAACCCCCGCCTGCGCACCACCCCACATCTACTTCGGACCAGTCATTTGTCAGCCAATCGCCAAAACAACACACACAAACTCTCTATTAGTTTAAATTTCACGTTTACTCAATCCACACAATCACACACACAAGCGATCGTATACTATCTTGCTTAACTTAAAACTAATGTCTAATATATAAAAGAAAATTAAAAGTGTCCTAAGGTGATGGTAAACTTGTAAACTTGGATATTTTGTTAAAACCTAAAAAGTAAATTTTACGATATCCAATATTAATTAAAAGAAACACAAAAGCTAAAATCCTATAAAATCAAAATAATTGTTTAAATAATAAAAAAAAAATCACACTAAAACTTAGCTCAAAGTCCGGACGCGGAAAATTTTCAACTAAAAACCCCACCACTTGCAAAAAGTAAACGTTAAAACGTCGTTTTGCAAACGGATTAAAATAATTAAATCACAAATGCCAAAATCATAACAATGACATTTAAATTAAAACTGAAAGAAATCTTAAAACTTAAACTTAAAATTAATATATTTTAAGTACAAAGCATCGTACTTATCCCGAGCTAAAAATTATAAAAACAATTAAAAGGATAAACATTGATTAAATGAAAAGTATAAGAAGGTTATTTTAAAGGTTCTATATTCTTTAGTTCATTAACTGCTGTTTTATTAATAATAATAAAAAAACAACGGCGGCAGAATGATAACTATTAGACTAATCTTAAAAAATTAGTCTGATGAATTACAGGGTGGTGAAGAAACTCTTTCCGAATTATATTAAATACCATATTATTACCCACTCTGGCTGGAGTAACATATATTAAAATATAAAAGACCTGAAAGGTTTATGTTTCTCATAAAGCATAATCTCTTACATAAAGGCACTCCATCTACACAGTGACTGAGTCAGGAAGAATACGGTTTGTTCTATTTATTTTTATTTCTCATGTGCTCCTTTTTAGATAAGTTACAGCTTGTTTGAAAAAATAATAATAATAATAATAATAATAATAATAATAATAATAATAATAATAATAATAATAATAATAATAATAATAATAATAATAATAATCTGTCCATACTATCTGACCCTAGACTCAATTTCTTAGTCTCATTCTTATTCACCCTTTTTTATTCAACATTAAATAAAAAAAAATTCGTGAGACATTGTTACCTGTGTGTCTCCTGTAATGTCTCAGCAAAGATCCTTTTGTTTTGAAACTTACGTGGCAACCATCAATATTACAAACAAATGGTCTCTTGGCAGAATGCACCATTTTAATATGAGAATTTACGATACTCATCTACAATATATATATATATAATATATATATATATATATATATATATATATATATATATAATTATTATATATTATATATATATATATATATGATATATATATAACGCCTGTGCGCGCCAAGGAGGCCTGACTGGCCGACTCTCATAGACGCGGACGCTGGATTCAATTCTCCGCGTAGCAGTTGGAGTTTTTTACCTGTGGGCGAGAATTAAAACTCGACTGCGAACAGGCTGTAGGTGGCACTGGTTTGGGATACCGGCCTATAAAGTTCAATTTCCGTAGTCCCCCCGTGTTACCCTCTGAAAAGGGGATAAGCAACTTAAAAGGTATAGTTATATATATATATATATATATAATAATATATATATAAATATATACTATATATATAATATATATATATATAAACAAAGCGAAGTACAACAAGAAGCACAACCCGTAATCAAATCTGTAAACGAATATATAAAACATATGTTATATATATATATATATATATATATTATATATATATATATATATATATATATATATATATATATATATATAATATATATATATATATTATATATATATATATATATTAATATATATATATATATATTATATTAGAGAACTCGAAGCGACGGAAATACCTCCTATCGGGCTTATGGTGTGTAGGGTATTTCCCCATGGCATGCCAGTGCCCAATGGTTGGCCTTTCTCTTTTGCATTCATATACACACTCCTCTTCCAGACAACAACTCACAGACATTATCTTATATCTCTATGCATGGGGAAGAAAGAATTGCTCACAGCGTATGTTCTGAGTGTCATACAAGGCAACCAAAGATGATTAAATAATCTTATATGCTTTTGCAGATGATGAAATGGAAGACAGGACAGAACAATGGATGTACGAAGACAAGGAGGTAAAAGTTCTTGCAATGCAGATTGCAATGAGTTTGTAGAGTAGCGGTTAGGTATAATGAATTTTATAATGTTATTTAATATATTTTATGTATTTTAGGAAATAAATTATTGTGCCACCAAGGCCTCAAAATATTACTCATTTAGAGTATAAATTAATACATGATTACATTGTAAAATACGTATAAAGATCTGCTGAACAAAAGAGAAGATTAGTGCCATAAGAAGACTAGATTAATTGCAAGACTGTTACTAGTAAGAAGGGGGGGGGGGAAGTCTGATGTACATATAATAGGGTTCATTTGTGGTCACGTCTGAAATAACTTTTATGTAAAAGACTTTAATTCGACATCACATATACTCTAGGTAACTATAACTCACTCTCATATTATTTACTCTTAGTTCATATTATTCTTTATTAATCAAAAGGGACAGTGGTAGTTGGGTTAGCTACCCACTAACACTTATCTCTTGCTAGGTATGCTATTTCAAGCCTCGGACATGGTCGTCATCACCGTAAGCGACCATGTATCTATCTTTCGACGAAAATGTATGAATCGTATGGGTACATGGAACGTTAGAGGAATAAATGTCGGGGAGAGGAGGAGAGAGAGATGATGGATGTATTTAGAAAAGAGTAAATTTGATTTGATTAGTGTAACTGTAACAAAGTTGAAAGGAAACGGTGAAGATGAGTGGTGTGGTGTGAAATGTGTGTGTGCTTGTGCTTGAGTGGAGGGGAATAAGAGGGGGAGAGAAGGAGTTACGATTTTGATGAGTGAGATGTGGCACAGAGCTATGGTGGATTTTGTTTGTGAGAGTATAAGAATTTTAATGATTAAATTTAAGTTTGAAAAGATCAAGGTATGTGTGTGGTTGTAACATATGGTCCATCTGAGGGTAATGTTGGGATAATCTAGATGTTTTAGATGGGGTGAGTAGGAGTTTCAGATTGATTATGTTGGGCGATCTAAATGGTTGGATTGGTGATCAGAAAAGGGATGGTATAACGGGTAAATTTGGGGTGACAAGAGAAAATGAGAATGGTAGGATGGTGATTGATTTCTGTGAGGAAAGAAGTATATATGTAAGTAATACTTTCTTCAAACACAAGGGTATTAATAAGTATACTAGAGTTGACGTGAGTAGGGATAGTATCGAAGTGAAAAGTATGATTGACTTTG
>JABUQX010031114.1:0-37440 GCA_015478945.1 Trachelipus rathkii | reverse complement strand
ACCAGATTATATTATTCCACTCATACAACATTACTCGAATAAACTATCCCCCTATAGTCCTACAGCTTTCCACTTTACTCTTTAAATAGGCGGACTATTACCTGCTCTCCTCCAATCTCTCGAACTATATCATCCATAAAAACGGCTTTTCTTCACATAACACAACTCCAAAATTCATTCAATCACCATAGCTCGCCTCCATTCTTGTCACTTTCATCAGTAATTCCATCTATGACTGCTATTTCTATCATTTCTGCAATTTCTCTCCTCAATTTACTAAATTACATCATCACCCAAAACCTATTTCTTCTTAACCATTAACTCCACACGATTCACAGCACCTCCCAATTACGTGCCAATGTGTATGCAATTTTCGAAGTGATCCTCTGTCCGACACCCCTCACAAACATTGTTTCGTTGCAGGTTTACGAAAAGCACCTTCCTTAGTTCATTATTCTCTGCAGGATTCCACTTATTCTTATATTTTGACGCTTTCACGCTCTCCTTCAGAAGAGCTTCCTATTCCCTTGTAAATGCCCAATTCATCCTTCTTCCAAACTTTATTACCTCATTTTTTCTTCCTACGTATGCAACTTCTAGTTTATATATATATATATATATATATATAATATATATATATATAAATATTATATTATATATAATATATTATATATTTATATAATATAATATAATTATACTATATATATATATATAGATATATATATATATTATATAGTATATATGTAGATTTAAATATATATATATATAGTATTATACACGGCCATGTAATATATATATAAGTGGCGACTCCAGTAACTTTTTACTTCTCGTTGGCTCTCTCTCTCTCTCTCTCTCTCCTCATATATATATATATATATAATATAATATATATATAATATATATATATTATATACTATAATATTATATAATAATACAATAATATAATACTTTTTAACACTAAAAAACATTTTCTTTATCTAACTTTTCTATAGTTGATTCATGTTTAAATTTATATTTAATCACTCTAAATTCACAGATTGACCGTTCTCCGCCCAATCGTATCTGGGCATGAGCTAACCGCCCATTTAATGGATTTTAAAAGCGTTCTATTTCATAGCGGGCTTATTCTACCTTTTATTCGTTGTATAATTTTGTATAATAATTTCATTATTCGCCATACTTTTGCAAAAAAATAGAGAATTTGGTTATCCGTAACATATTGAAGATTTGGCAAAAAATAGATCGTTTCTTATAATGTTAACTCGGGTGACCGGCACGAGTGCAGTGTGGTCGCCCGATATATATATATATATATAATAGAGTAGTATATATATATATAAATATAATATTATAATATATATTACGTATATCATATTACTATACTACATTATATGTTTATTAATTAATTTATCCTTTGCTTCCCCATAACTGGGGTAGGGCTCAAACATTGCACCTGAAATTTTTTAAGATGCAGGAGCATTTCTTAGCTTGGAGGACTGATCGTACAAATAAGTCGAAGCCAGCGGACCCAAAACCCCAAGAAAAGATAGGGAGCTTTGTGTGTTGGAGTGAAGTGGAGCTTGAGTATGTCAGATTATTACTATATAGGGTAGTAGCTTTTATATATTTGATTATTATAGTATAGAATAATATTAATATATATATATATCATATATATATATATTTATATATATATATATATATATATTAATATATAATATATATAATATATATATATATATATAATATAATATATACTTAATATAGTATATCATATAAAATATATATATAATATATAATATATATAATTAATAATATAATATCTTATATATATATAGTATATATATTATAATTAGTATAATATATTAATTATATTATAAGGTATAGTTTATTACCCTGTAATATAAGCTAAGGCGAAGTCGTATTCAGACTACAGGAAATTAGTTTGAGTGTGTAGGGAGAGAGTATGAGTGTTTTTTTTGGTTGACAAGAAAGATGTGAAGCCAGCTGCGACATATCCCCGCATGGCAAACCAAAGTCGTTTATCTGCACGAAGTGCGTCGCCAGCCGGGTACTCTAAATCGGACTGACGTTACTGATTGGTAAAGCGAACAAGGGCTAGTTCTTGAGTATTAGAAGTGTAGAAGGAGATATGAGAAAGTTTTTCTAAATTGGTGTATCAGGTTCTCACATTGAAGCAATGATTGATTGAAGGAAAATGATAGAGGAAAAAGAACGGCGATGAGAAAGACCAAGAATGGTATTTGTTCTACTGAAACCTTATGCGAGAATTGCATTATAATAGGCTTACTGGCCGTTATAGCAGTTATTGCAGCTAGTCTTAGATGCAAAGAACAGGCCTTATATGCAGTAGAGGATTAATAGTGCGAGGTTTTTGGTATCAGGCGTGTTAGTTGATATCATGGTGTTATATAGGCTTCTGAATGAATCAGAAGTTACTTATGTATGTTCGATAGTGAAACTTGTGTGATGTAAGGAAAAATGGAGTTGGAATTGACGAGTTCTGAATATTATAGTTGGATGAGCAGGGATGTTTTATGTCTCCATGGCATGTCTCATTTCATTGTATATGAATGGGGTGATAAAATAATTGTTGGTAGGGGAGGATGTTAGACTAATGGAGATTGGAAGAGAACACTCTCTTTCTGCTTATTTTAAGCTGATGATGATTTGGTTTTGTGTGGCGAATCTAAAAAAAGTTTGAGAGGATTGTAATGAAATTAAGAATGAAGGGTGTGTCAAAGGAGTTATTTTGAAAGTAAATGTAGATAAAAGATAAAGTATATAATAGAGAGTGAGAGAATTCCGTGATGAAGTCTGTTGGATGTGAGCAATTGGAACAAGTATCCGAGTTTAAATATTTCTAATATATGTTAAATGAAAAGGGAATGGATGCTGCAGATTGTAGTTGGAAAGTTGTGAATGGTAGGAAGGTTGCTGGTGCAATTAGATCCTTAGTGAATACATAGGGACTAAGTCTTGAGTGGGCTAGGTTTTACCTGAGGGGGAGGGAGGGGGAGGTAGGTGAGATTATGTTTTTCCTAGGTGGTTGTGTTGTTATCGATGAAATAGTGAAACTATCGGACTCTGTATAAGACGGTATAAGATTAAGGTGCAATCTGTTCAAGAAATGGACAATCTTAGGGACGTGTTAGATGTGAGAAGAACTGAAAAAATGATGATCATAACGCATTAGGGAAACTGACTTTACAAGAATGTCAAGATAAATAGAGAAAAAAAAAATAAACTTGGCAACCACATTGCCCAAAAGTATCACACCTCTGCACATATATTCATCCAATAATTTGCCAGGTCTAAAGAATGCAAACAAAGAGCTTTTTCTCGATTTACACATCCTATATATTCTTCGTTTAAATTTACAATTATGATTATAATGATATATTAGTTAATATTTATTATTGAATATTATTATTATATTTATCAGGTTTTGAAGAGCCTAAAACTAGTTATATGATAATATATATATTATTATTATTATATTATATTATTATATTGATTAATAATTATTATATATTATTATATTATATTATTCTATATTTTATTATAGTTATTATATTACTATTATTATTATTATTTATATGTTTATTAATTATTATTTTATTATTATTATTTATTATTATCTATTATTAATTATATTATTCTTATTATTATTATAAATTATTTTTCAATTATTAATTATATATATTATTATTATTATTATATTATTATTATATTATTATATTATATTATTGATATTTATGATTATTATTATTATTATTTATTATATATTATTATTATTATATATTATTATTATAATTATTATTATTTGTTATGTCTATATGAAGAAGAATATTATTATTTATATATATTGATGAATAATTCATAATCCATATTGATTATTATTCATGGAATTAGAGATATTACTCATATATTTTATATTATAAATATATGTAAATTATATATTTTATTAATTTATGTTATATTATTATTATTATATTTATTATTATTATTATTATATTATATTATTATTATTATATTTATATTTTTATTTTAATATTATTATTTTATTATATTTTATTATTATTTTATATTATATTATTATTATTATTATATTATTGATTATTATATATTATTATTATATTATTTATATATGTACATATTATTATATTAAAATTATTTATTTTTATATTTATTATTAATTGGAATTAATGATTTTAAAGTTGCAATAAATTGTCTTAATTATTATTATTAATTATAAAATTATTGTAGCACTAAATGTCTTATATGAAATAGTATATTATTGAGTCTATTATTAATAGGCATTATTATTATTATTATATTATTATTATTATTAGTATTATTATTATTAGTTTAGTGTTAAATTTTATTTGATCTGGATGGTTTGTTAGGGGGTAATGGTTTATTGTGGATTTATTATCCGCATGCTTCCAAGTTATTATATTGATTTTGCACCTTACAATTTGTACAGTAAGATATTTGAAGTTCGTTATTCGTGCATCATATTATTATTATATTTTATTATATTATATTATTATTATTATCATAAATTATTATTATTATATTATTATATTATATATATATTATTCGTATACACAATTATACTCTAAGATATTATTTATTGATATTTTTATTGTTGATTTATTATATTATCTATTTATATTTTTTACTGGTTATTGTCTCAACTTTATTTATTAACTTTCTTTATTTTATTATTATATTATTATTTATATTCTGTTTATATTTTTATTATTTATCTATTATTAATTATTGATATCTATTTTGTGATCGCAACTCTATTCCATCATCTCTTATTCCTCCTCTTTATAAAATTATTTATTGACTTAGCCTCTGTGAGGAAATGACTGTAATAATAAATTTTTTAAGAGACTTGATTATTATCTACAAATTTTATAGATATACTATATATGTATTATATGTTACTGAAAATAATTTTTTCGGATATTAAATATATGTATAATATAAAAATAAAATTTATATTAGATATAATACTTTGAATTGTTAACAACTCACTAACTAAGCAAATTTTAAATTTATATTATTGTCAATAATCCTTTCCCTTATCTATAGAGAAAGTAGCTAAAGTTAATTAAAAAACAAATAAAATTTAAAAGTCATTTTAAAAAATAATAATGTTAATTTATAATATAATATTATTATAATATATTAATATAATATTTATAATTATAATATAAGTATTATATTATATATAATATATAATATATTATTATATATATATTTATATATATATTATATTTAATTAATTAATATATATAATTTAGATAAACGTATATATCAATATATATAATTATTATATCATAAAACCTTCGCCCGTCAGTTTTCATATAACATTTGTCCAACATTAATTACACTCAAATTTCTTTCTTACATTTTGCACTCATTTGTTTGCATAATTATTTTATTATATATATATATAATATTATTGTATATAATAATATAATATATATATATATAGTAATATATATTATTATTAAAATATAAATAGTATTATTAGAATATCTTGAGTAAAATAAAATATGTATAAATATTGATAAATTTTTACCTCGAATATATATTAATTTTATTTTAATCTTAATTATATAAATATAATTAAATATAATATATATATATATATAATAATTAAGATATATATAATATTATAAATATATATTATATTAAATAATACTATATAATATATTAATATATTTATATATAATAATATTTATTATATATAATAGTATATATATAAATATTATTAAGATATAATTAATATATATTATATATATATTATATTATATATATATATATATATATATATATAACTAATATAATATATATAATATATATATATATAACATATATATATATATATAATTATAATATATATATAATAAATATATATAATTATATTATATATATATTATATATTATACTATATATAAATATATATAATATATAATATATATATATATATATAATAAATAAATACTATAATAATATATATATATATAAATATATATATATATATATAATAATAATTAAATTATATAAAATAATTAATAATTAATTATATATAATATTAATATAATAATAATAATAATTAATTAATTAATAATAATTATACGGGTTTTTAAAGTGTTAAGAAATTTATTGTGAGTAAATTGTATTTTTTATATGCATTGGTATATCAAGATTTTTTTAGAATATGGCTTATTTTTGTATATATTGTATTTATTTGTTATTATTTATTATAGTAGTTGATTACATTAGTTATATGATTTCAAAGTGTATAAGAACTTCACTATATAAAATTTAATATAAATTATTAACAATTGAAAAGTAAAACTCATAAGTTATCTGAGAATTTAAATGTAAATAAAAAAAAAATTCCAGAAATGTCGAAACTAATACATCTAATAATTATAATAATAATTTACTTGTAACTCATTAGTACATATATATAATATTATAATATATATAATAATATATATTTCTTTCTTTCTTTATTCACTTATTCAACTTTGCCCCAAAGACTGGGTTAATAGTAGCTATCATGCATATGAGTAATAAAAAAGCAGTAGAAGAATATAGCAAGTCAAAATACGTAAAGCACAACATTATATATATAGTATATATTATACTAAATTAGATTCTTTTTATAACTTAGATATATTATATATATATAATATATCGTCCACAGTCAGAAAAATGCACCCTAGTATAGTCATTCATATATATGTTAACCGCTAACGAGTAACCTATATCATCCTTATATGTTAAAATCTCAAATTAAAGGTTCGATCTACCTTGGAACCCTATCGTGTAGGCCCATACATAATCCTAATGCCCTTACAAAACCTACGCACATTCACTCCTATTAATGCACTAATTTTTATTCTCCTCAATCTGCCTAAAAAACTCACACAATTCTCTCCTTTTGACATATCGTATGTCATCCGACTCATAATCTCAACTTTCTCTTCGTCTGCTACCAGCCGGTCGCTAATAGTTACCCCAACATCACCTCCAACTTATTAATTCCGCTTATTTACTGTTTGAGATACTGTGAATTATTACATTCATTCACTTTCACGATGACCAAACCATCTCAACATTAATTTATTCTCTCGTTTAATCCTCTACATTTACTCTTTCTTCACCACCACTCAACTCTCTAATACGTTTCATCACTCACTTTATATTCTTCTCACACTATCATGCCTTAAGATTGTCCCATCTTGAACACATGAACTTTAAGATCTATACTTCTTATCCAGACCATAGTCTCACAACTATACAATAGCACAGTAACAACATACCCTCATGTAAAGACCCTAGCGCACTCAAACTTAGTCCCTTTACATTCACCAATACGATTTAATTCACCAGCAACCTCCTGCCATTCACAACTTTCCACTACACCTCTGCATCATCCGTTCCCTTTCACCAACACATACCCTAAATATTTAAACTTCAACATTTCCAGCTGCTTCACCATCTAACATAACTCACACTGAGAATTCCTCACTCACAACCAAAACCTTACTTCTTATCTACATTTACTTTCAAACCCCTCCTTTACACACCCTGCCAAAAATCTCTCTACCAACCCTTCAAACTCTCTTCAGATTCGCCACACAGAAACCAAATCATCCGCATAAAATAGGTAGGGCACCCTCCATTCATCTCCATCATTCTAACACCATTTCCTTTGCCATCCCCACCTCGAATTCTTTCATAAACCCCATCCATATACAAATTGAATAGCCAAGGAGACATAACCAATCCCTGTCTCACCTCCGCTATTAATCCTAAAACAATCACCATTGACACCATTTATTCTTACCCACACGCTTCACCTATCGTCATACATACTTTTTATTCCATCAGAAGCCTACCACCAAACACCATATATCACTTCCCTATTAACTCTATATACGCCTGATTGCAAATCCTTAAAACCTAAATTACAATTATTCTTCTTCTCCTCATTTCTCCAATCATTTGTTGAGATGTAAAATTTGTTAAAGCGTTCGTACCACATCCTAAACGACCATGTTCTTTCACCAATCAGTCCTTTTTTCAGTCACTCGACCACTCTTTCGACCAAACAACCAAAATACCTTCCCTACAGCACTCAATAAAATTATTCCCCTATTGTTCCTACAGTTTCCCCTTTTCTCCCTTACCCTTATAATATATAATAGCTGATTCAACTAGTCATTTCAGAATCATAATATATATATAGCTAAATTAATTTTGAATTATATTTTATATTTATTATAAGTAATGTCTTTTCGGCTTACTATAAGTTTATTTTAACAAAAATAAATAATATATTTAATATAAAATTATTATTAGGCAGATCAATTTCTTGAGTAAGTGAATTTTAAAAAAAAATTTTATTATATTGTAAATTATACTAATAGATTTAAATATAATTTTTTGATTTTTCTTCAATAAAATTTTCACCTCTCAAGTTTAATTCAGATTTAATTTACATTATTTTAATATCTATCATTGAAAATAAAAACAATGTAAAATTTGTGCTCGCTAACGTCTTGTCTTACTTTGTATTGCAGCGTTGCGGTTCAAAGCTATTTCGTATATAACTTACTTTTTAAACTACTTATCGCTAGCAACGATTGTGCACATAGCATAAGTACCTTACGCTCACAGTTTTTATGAAGAAGCAGAGAGGCAATGTCAATTCCCATATCGCTATTTCCGTCAACACACACTCCACCTTCAACTAAGTTATCTCCAGTACTACGGAATCGACCGGAGATCGGAAACCGGAAACCCATATAAAAAATCCCAACAACAACCATAACTAAAAATTAGACTATTAAAAATGCTAAATAGGTAAAGATAATTTAACAAAACTAAAATGCTAACCAAATTATATACCATACAGTAGCCACTGAGTCTAAGATATGTAATACTTACATAACTTATATTAAAACAACTATATAGAGTAATAAGTCTCTTCAGCTCTATAATTATTCTAAACCTAAAAAGGTATATACTATATAATATAGGTTATAATAAGTTTCGAAATGAGTATAATTGTCAGTGGAAAGGATTTTAGGTTCCTAAATTGCCACGAAATTTCGCAGGAGGATTCTACCCACCCAAAGCGGCGTAAGGTAGACAGGAAATTGAGTCTATTATTATTTAGTGTGTGTTGAGTTATTTCTTAACATTAAATGATTGCCAGTATGCCCATATTTTATTATCCATATCTAGAACTAATTTCTGTAATTGTTTCAGTTTTAATTTACAGTTACTTTATACAAATTTCTAATAAATTCTGAATCGTTCTGGGACCGTTGGCAAACTAAAGCTTATAAAAAAATGACAACCGAAGAGAAAGTTGAAGGATTAGTAAATGTCGGTAGATAACCAGAATGTATAATGAGAAGAAATTAGTTTGAGTCAAGCGAGAAATATAAATATATTGAGTGTACTCATGATAGTGAGATGAGATAATGGCGGTATAAGGTTTTGTTATTAGGTGGAGAGGTTTGCCCACCTGGGCACAGGGATTAACCATCTTACAATTAGTACGTATTTAACCATTAAGTGAGAGGTTACTACGTCGCTATAGTATAATATATATAATATATAATATAATGATGGTCCTGCATTATTGAGCTATCTATAGGTGATTGTCTTTGTCTCTGATGTAAACGGAGTCTCTCATTAAATTTTAAATGGTTACAGTAAGAGGTATAATGTGACTATTATAGTAAGCGGCTTTCTTTTTCTATCGTTTATCAGTTCTCCTATCTCATTTTCTTTTCCATCTTGTTATTAACATCACCTAATACCCCAAATCTAGGTAAGCAAAGAGATATAGAAAGATAAGAAAGAAAGAAAGAATATATTAATATAATATATAATGTAATATATTACGTAATCATGCTAATAAATAATCCTTTGTATTAAAACTAATTCACATAATAAACCCGCATATTAAATCAATAAATACTTAAATATCCCAGATGAATTATAAAATAATTTATTATATAATTAATTAACTTATATATATATAATATATATATATTTATATATATTATATAATATTAAATTATATATTATATTTAATTATATATATTAATAAATTATTATATTATATATATATATATATATATATAATTAATATAATCCTAAAACAATAAAAGAAATTGTTCTTTAAGTTCACAGTATTCTATAATTGAAGCAGTCGTAAGAATAGCATGAATTCTGATTTTATTATACATTTGTACTAAATCACAAAATAAAATTTTCTAAGATACTTTTCCTTTACACAAATTTCAAGAACTTGACGACAATACTCTTCTAATTAATTCTTATGATAATAATGTTTAATAATTATTGCTATTGCTATTATTATATCTATTTATAAATTCTCTTTTAATATTTATCATAAAAATAGTTTCTAAAAAGGTAAAATGTCACAAGCTGTACTATAATACGAAATAAAAAGTATTTAAAATGATTACTAACTAATGTGTAATGGATAATTTTCTTTCTTCATTAGTTATTAATGGACTTCTTAATATAGTGGTTATTATATATTTGTGTTCGCTTTTCTTAGAACATTTGATAAAATAATAAATCATATAACTAAATATTGATGATAACAATTAATAATTATTAATATTATATATATATATATTTAATAATATGAAACTTATTATTAATTATTAAAATATAAATTTATTATATATATATATATATTAATATATATATTATAAATAATATAATATTATATATAATTAATATTATAATAATATAGCAATGTCCTCCCAAGAATAAAATATAATAAAAGTCTAAAATAAAATAGTTTTGACAAAGATTATGTTATAATTACAATGAATTATGTGAGCAATATATAATATAGTTATTATATATATAATATATTAATAATAATATATATATATATATATATATATATTAATAATAATAATATAATATATATATAAACGTCCTCTGGACGCAGTAAGTATTTAGATGTCACCGCCTCTACATTAACGATAGAGGGCCGCTGGTTCAAAATAATCCTTACCGCGTAGCAGTGGTTTTATCTACCTTGAGGTAGTCAAATAAATACTTTAAATAACTTTATTAATCTGCGAACACATAGTTGTGGCGCTATTAGTTTGTGAGTGTCAATTAGCCTAGCCTTAAAGTTCGAATTTTCCTGTTATGTTCACCCTATGTGTTACCACCTTACATAGAGTAGATTATATAAGCAACGTATAAAAATGAATAGTTATTTATTAATATATATAGTATAATATATTAAATATATTAATATTATTATATATATTATAATATAAATATATAATATATATATATATTATTATATATAATATAATATATATATATAATATAATATATATTAATAATATATATATAAATATATATATATATTATTATATATAATATTAATAATATTAATAATATATTATATAATATTATATAACAATATAAACATTATTATATATAATATAACTATTATAATTTGTGCCAATTAAATGGTGACAAATAAGTATTTAGTAAAAAGAATTAAACACACTTTATTATAAAATAAGTACTTTATAAAAAATTATTTCATCTGGTCTCATTATAATAGCTATTAATAAATATATATAATAAATATTGGAAATTCTTCTGCTTGTTTATAAATTAAATATTTTTTTGAAATATTATTTATTTATTACATTTTTGAATGCAAAATTTATTATATAAGTAAATACTCTTCTGAATGAATTGATTGCTGATGAGCAGGTCAAAAAATTTTAAATACTGTTCATCGTAAGTCAATCGATTAGAATTTCTTATCTAAATATAATTTATTAAACTCATAATCATCATACAAGCAATCAAAAATAATAATATACAACAAATATTTTAATTTATAATATTAAATATATAATGTTAATATTAATATATTAATATTATTATAATATATTATATATATTATATAAAATATTAAAATTTTACAATTATTTTATCTATGTTATATAAGATAAAATCTCAAGATTTTTATTCATTTATTTTTGTTTTATATATTAATATATATATAATATAATTAAATATAATATATATATTAATATATATATATATATATATAGATATATATAATTTATATTAGTTTATATATATATTTAAATATTATATATTATTATATAAACTATAATAAACTGTCATTAGTGCGCATTTATATTTAAGCATTACAAAAAATGTTATAAGGCATAAAAATATTATACATATATGAATACTGATAAACATTATATATAAATATATAAAGCTTTTAGTATACATTTTTTTTTAGTTCTATAATTATTTTTTCTTCAAAATTGATAAATATTTCATTGTAATTATTTTACTTTATAAATATCTGTTATTGAAATAATAGCACTGTCTCTTTAGTGTTTATTAAATCATAGACATATACTAATATGATACTAAAATTATGTAATTTATTATTAATTTTATCATCTTATAGTGAGGTTAGCCATATCAATGAGTTATAAAATATAAAAATAGCTAAATTTATTATCATGAGGAAATATATATAATATATATATTATAAAATATATATATATATATATAATATTATATTATATATTATATTAATAAATTATATATAATATATTATATTATATATATATAGTATATAATATATTATATATATAAATATATATATATAAATATATATATAATATATATATATATATATATATATAATTAATATTAAATATTATATATTATAATATATATATAATATTATATATATATATATATTACATAATATAATATATATATATATTATATATAATATTAATATATAAAATATATATATATATAATTATATTAAGTCCTCCATTCTATTAAAATTATATATAAAAAAATAATAATAATAATAACAGTATTTACGTTGTCCCTTGAGAGATTGCTCAAAGTGATATGCGTACGATGCTATTGCTTTTTATCTTAGAATGTATCAGCATGGATATAATTTGAGAGTGGAGAGTGCTAGTAGTGCCGTCTATCAACATAGAAGTGAAATTAAAAAATTCTAATTATAGGTGTTTAGGTGATAGGTAAGGAGGGGATCTATTGTCAATAAAATTAATGGAAGATTTCGTTATTCTCCCTTATTGTAATAGCATCAATGTATTTCACCAATCGGGCTGGTCGTGATACGAAACAAAATGGGTATAGTATATATTATAATTTATATATGGCATAAAGTACTTAGTTACATGATAAAAACTTCATATAAAATCCAGTAAGCGAATCCAAGAAAGGAGAGAATCTTTACTCGACGTCCCTGGGGAAAATGAGAACAATGAGTATATGAAAACAAAAACTTGTTAAAAATTAAACCAATAAAAAATACTGTGCGTGAATATTGTTAGCTAATTGTATAATTTAACATACTATTATTCCCAAAATCATCATAAATAAAAACTTTGTTGCATACTAGATTCTTGCACTCATATTGCACTTTATAGGACATAACTACATTTTCTCTATTCATTACATCTTCTTCTATTACATAATCTTCATTGCTGCTATATTATTATAAACTATTCGTACGAAAATAAAAATAGGTAGTAATCCCGATTTATCAATCTTTATAACTATAAATTATAATTACTATATATAAACCCCCTTTCTTATTATTTTCAAAGTTTCAAATCCCTTGAACTAGAAGATTGAAAACAATCTTTGTTCTTTAAATCGTCAGTATGGTATTTGTAAGTAACACTCAACACGTGAACTTTATTTAGATTTTTTGACTTGGTCTTCTTCTGCATTACGATATTTTGCTGTAATGCTCATCATACTGAAAGCTTTGATTTCAAAACTTCAAACTTTCATTATTATCTGTACTTCTCCCCGATTTCCTTTCCTGCTACTTTATGACAGTTGTCGTTACCTGCCACCGTTCACCTTTTAATTTTACCAATGGTGTTATTCCTTAAAATTCAGTTATCTCACAAACTCTCTCACTACTTTCATTAATGATTTATCTGCCACTTTATCTAATATCGATGGCTAAACCCTTCATTTCAAGACAATGAATAGCTGATGCTAGGAGGACGGCGTTGGACCTATTTCCTATTTCTAAATGGGGCAGAAAAAACTTTTTTCTTCAATGCTTCTACGCTTAACTCCTTTATCTATCTAATAGATAGAGCTGATTGAATGTTTATTTCAACATAATTCTTCAAATAACACTCAATATATAAATTCTGCCTTATAAATATCAATCCTAGATAAATTTCATCAAAAACATTCCTAGTATGCTCTTCTTAATATTCTGTTTAATTAGTACTTTATTATACACTAGCTTTTATTGGAGAGAGTCGTGGCTAGTTACATTCTCCTCTCTTGACTCTCACACTCTCTACTTATCACCCTTTAAAAACTTATATAGTGATAATAAACAACTAAGTGAATAATTATTTATTACTCTATCAACACTGAGAAAAAACTTTAAATTTACATAAAAATAATAACTTGAGGAAAGTAGTAATAAACAAATCAACTAAATAATATTGATCAAACATACCGTTCATTTTCTAATACTTCATTACTAGAACACAACTGTTATTTATCTCCATACTTCCTATGTACATAATAAAGATATATATAAGATATATATAATATATATGTCAGAATTTATAAATTAATTGTAGAAACAAGCCCGGTTAGATACTATTTAAATAGACTAGTGTACATTATCTTTCCAATTTTGGTTTGAGTTTTATTCATAGATAAACACTCCTATGCATTTTTCCTATACCAATGATCAAGAAATAAAAAAAAAAAAAATATTCCAAATGGGAAACTCTGGTAATCCAGTATTTTTGTGCGCATACACATCTATATACAAAATACAATACTATAAATATATAATAATATATATATATATAATATATATATAAATTAATATATATATTATATCATATATATATTAATATTATATATATATTAATTAATTATAATATATTATATATAAATATATATATAATATATATATATATAATATATATATATTATATAATATAATTTATATAATTAATAATTAAAAAATATATATATATATTATTATATATTATACTATAATATAATATAGATGTTATATATATATATTAAATATATAATTAATAATATATTCTTGCTTTCTTTCTAATTTATATCTTCCTTACTATTCCAAAGAATTGAATTAAGTAGTTTGACGTGACTAAGCTCGAAAAGTAAAAGCAGTATTTTATAGAAGAACATTTATGAATAAGTCGAAAAAGATTAAGCCCAGCCTTACCCCTACCCTACTCATAGTTCACCTAAATTATAATAGTGAGAACTCAATTCGCATCAATAAATCCACACACTTAATAAGCTTCATATGAGGAACCATTGGACCCTCACTATTAATAGTGAGGTAATCCTGTAAAGGAGTTCATCCCTATAGCCACAATGTATAAAGTAGATCCTACATACTCAATTACAACCTACTCACACATCACCCGTCCATAATCACTACCTAGAGTATACACTTTATATCTTATACTAGCTACTCTTACCAAACTAACACTTTCTCCCTTCAACATTCGTTCACCACTCATATCCACTTTACCTCTTCAGTCTCACAGTACTGTCACGGTTCCCATAAACACTAACTCTACATATATAAATCCGCATTATAACCAACCGACTAATCTAATATCATAACACTTATTTATCCATTAATGAGATCTATCACCCCCCACCCTCCCCTCAATACCCCCTCCCTCCACATAAAATATTATATATATATATAGAATAGCAAGAATTATAATAATTAATATTATAAAAATAATATAAATAAAATTTAATATAATATTAGTAAATAATATATCATATATATAATTAATAAAATAGAATGGCTCAACCCCCCCCCCCCCCCCACCAACCCACACACCCCCCACCTCCCCCCCCCCTACCAAACCCTCCCAACTATTATCCCCTCCCTCTACACCCCCCCCCCCCCCCCCACCCCCTCCCCCCCCCCCTCCACTCCCCACCATCTCAACATACTTCATTTATATTTACTCTCATTTACCCTATTATCACATCAACAACAACTTCACTCTTAATACGTTTAATGTAAACTATTACCAATTTGGCCTCTTATGCATTAAATGCATTGCACATAAATATTGTCTATGGGGGTTCTACCTCAGACCATACATTGTACTATTGATATACTTCTTATTCCAGACCATAAGTTCATTCATTAACTATCAATATATTACTATAATTATAATACTAACAGTAAACATAAAATCAATACCTACTACATAGAATACTAACATAGCGCACTCAAGACTTATCCCTTTACATCCACCATCAAGTATTTAATTGCACCAGCCACCTTACCTGCCATTCACAATAACTTTATTCATCACTATCACTCTGCATCGTCCGTTATTACCCTCTCATCCAACATATAACCCATATATATTAGTATATATATATAAATTATAAATAATTATTTAAAAACTACTAAGACACTTTAATTCCAGACTGCTTCTATATAACCATCTAAACATAAACTTTACACATGTAAGGAAGTGTCCCACTCAACATAATAAACCATATAACCTTACTCTTATAATCTCACAGTAAATTTATTAACTTACAATGAATTACCAATTAATCGTTGCTTAAATTATTACTAACCTGCCAAAATCTTCTACTACCCAATCCTACTCTAGTAAAACTTTACTATCAGATTTACACATCACATAAACCATAATCATACCTAGCATATAATAGGAGTGGCACCTCATTACCAACTCATCTCCATCTCCACAAATCATATTCATAACACCATTTTTGCTCATACTAATACCCTATCAACTCACGAAATTCTATTTCATTAACCCTACATATCCATATATATATAATTAATATTGTGTGTAGATATGATACCAAGGGATTATCTCAACAATTATCTAAATCCATAACTGAAATTATACTCCTACATATAATAATTCCAAAGTTTAAATAAACCAATAACACCCAATGACATACCAATTTCAGCCATTGGAGGGTCGAGTTCTTGAGAGATTCCACATCTGAATCAATTCCATGCTTTCGAGTCCATCGAAGAATCCTTAACCACCATAACACCATATTATAATCATAACTAACATCCTGCCATATAATCACTTCTCCTTATTAATACTCTAATCATACGCCTTATTGCAAAATCTAGATAATACACTAAATACAATTTAATTCTTCTTCTCCCTCATTTTATCAATCATTTTTTCAATGTAAAGATTAATTGATCTCCAACACATCCATATACCAACTCCTTAAATAACAAGCACCTTGTTCATTCACCAATCAGCCCTGCATCACTCACGCAAACTATTCTTTCGATCACAGAATATCGAAGCATATATAATAATAATATACCTATACCCACAACACTATCAGTAAACTTTATTATCCCCTATAATTTATAAATCGTGTTAAAAGGACGACGTGTAGATAAAAGTCAACAATTATACGGACCTTCCTTCCAATCCATTGAACTATATCCCTCTAATAAACCTTTATTACACTCTTCCAAATCCAATAAATCTACACCTAATCTCGCCTCCTTCTTGATCATTTCACCAGTAATTTTCATCTATACCTGCACCTTCTGTTTAACCATCTTCAACTTTCTCACTCTACCCTATATAATAATTAACCTCCTACGCTACTAAAATATATAAACCTATTAATCCCAAAATAACCTAATGCCTTATTACTTATGCAACCTAATTTCATCTATCACACTACTTCGATATATCTATACTATTGTAATTATATTGCATATATCTCAAGTGTCTCCACACTCCTCTCACATACATATCATTTCATCATTACAAAAGCACCATCCTCCTAAACATATATAATATAATTTTCTTAACAGATTCCCCTTATTCTCATTACTTACCTTTCGCGCTCTTCCATGAGAAGAATCTATCCTTATTCATACCTTGAAGTCTCCTCATACTTACATCCTCCTTATCTCATAACTGACTCATTTAGCCTCTTGTATATATCATATATATTAACACCTTTTTAGTATTTTCTTATTTTAATACTCACTTATATAATTCCAAAAGTGATCTTTCTTGATCTATTCTAATAATTTGCTATTAATATATACATTCAACCACGCTTCTTTTTATATTTTTAACCGCTTTGCATCACCTCGTCATTCCACCATTCACTGTTAACATATACAATATAACTTCCACAATATTAGTAACACAATATTCCACATACTTCTTGTTTGCACTATTCACTATAAACATATTGCTTCATTATCATTGCACCCAGTTATGTATATCAAAGTTAGCTAAAACTTGTTGTCACATAAATCAACGTTTAAACTAGCGTAAGCAGCTTACAATATATAATACATTATTCCTTATTGTCTATTGTCTCACTTAACTTCTCACTCTAATTACCTACTTCCTTTCATATCACCTTCCTCTCCATCAAGCCCCAATAAATAATTAATTTTACATAGCAAATCAAAACATTAAGTAAATAAATATAACCCATTCCTAAACCCCTTACTCAGACTGATTTAACATATTTTACACAATTTAACTTTTCAACATCTCCTTTATTTAACTAAACCAAACACTAAATCACATCATACTTATTATCAACTTCATACGTACATCTCTACCTATATAAATAATTACTAACCAACTCTATGTACTATATGGATACTCTTAGGTATAAATCGATAATATAGTTATTACTTACACACATAAGAACCCTCTCTTCACAGAATAACAATCACCTTTATTATATCTACCATTCTATATATTTATCTTACCGCCACCCCAAATATAATCATATACCTGTTATTATTAATAAATTACCATCTACTATTTATTATCACCATAATATATCTCATATATCAATTCAGCTTCCCCCCAATAAACTATCAATACTAGAAGCATCCTACTCATCCCCATTCTCACATTAAATCATCATTTCATATATCCCAAAAAATACTATTACTCTTCTCAACGTTCCTCAGTTATGGAGATACCAATACGTCTAACCAACCACACATACTAACTATTACCTTTTCAACTTAAAATTAAATTAAACCATATAGAAAATCTAGATCACACATATACAAATAGATCTATACCATAAAGTTTATACTCACCCACCAGCTCAAATATCATAAAAATCACTGCAACTCCTCTTCTTCCTCTCTCATTCCATGTTCCACAAACTCAAACCCACATCACGACATTCAGCATCAACCACTCAGTTCACAACTATATCCTTTCATGAATCATACTTTCCGCGTAATGATGTGCAGACAGCTCAGACAACAATTTGCCTCTTTTTCTCACAATACCACAAACCGCCCAATCAACCTAACTCTCTCGTCATCTTATAACAATCAAACACACCACCTGTACTCTATGAACATTCCATTACCGAATTACGATTCTCAACCACTTCTGTGTGACCCAGTCAGCGAAAAAACTAGAAGACGCGTAAATTACTAGTGCTTACTCTACGACCTTCTCCGAGCCATGTACATTTAGCATTCTCCTAACAAGAATAATATATGTATAGTCAGCTACAACCCATAATACTATCACCGTCCTAGTCGGCCTACCATATCGACACGCAGCAATAGTATCAATACATCGTGTAATCAGCCAATTCTTTTCCTCCCACAACAATGGAATTAATGATAGTATATATAGTAGTAAAAATGCTGTAATAAGTTTATATCTAGAATGAAGTACGGTGTGTACTTATTCAAGTATATAAGTATATTATTAATATGATAATATATTTATGTGGTCATTAATTAATGTTATAAGTGGTTACTTTAAGTAAATATGAACCAAATGACAATAAACTTTCCGAGACATATCTACTTTGTCAGTACACTGTACTTAGTCATGTTTAGTAGGCTTTCCTACCGGACCCCTACTCCTTCTTCTTACTCTTCCTAAACTACGAAAACTTCCTAAAACGGATCCCTACTCCTTCTTCTTACTCTTCCTAAACTATAAATACTACCCTTCACACACTTTTTGTTATATGATTTTAATAATAACAGTAATTCATGAAGCCTTGTTAGAGATATATGGTGTGGTAGTATCGAATGTTTGCCCCTCATCACAGTTTGCCAACGTATTTTGGTTTCTTAAAGGAACGTCTAGAGTGTTTTAACGACTTCTTTTCTCTTTCCTATTAGTTTTTGTGACTTTCATGGTTTCTATTCTAATTTTCAGTTTGTAGAACACCCAATTTCTTTCTCTGTCTTCCTCAGTTAAATCGACCTCGCTTGGAGAGTGAAGGAACAAAGTGGATGAGTCAGTGAAGAAAGTCTGATGAAAAAAATGTGTTTAGGCAGAGGTAAGTTAAGGTTGCATAATACTTGGATGCGGGTTTGGTGATGGGTATGTGTAAGGCCTGCATTTCTGAACCATATTACTAGGATTAAACCACAGTGTAGGATCCGTATGGTCTTGTCCAAAGGGGGATATGATTTTACTTGTTACGGAATACTTAAAGGGTATGACGAGATGGTAGCGAGAGGAGGCTTCCATTAGACTATATGTCATGTTCTTCTTATAATCATATGTTTTCGGTGCTAGGGCATCCACCTACACGTCAATCCTGGAAAGGGAGGAGGATAAAGATTAATATATAAGTTATATATAGTATATATTATAATATATATATTATATAGTATATTATAATATAATATAATTTATTATTAATAATATATAATATATTAATATATATATTATAGGCCATATATATATATAATATAAATATATTATATATTAATATATCTATATATATATTATAGATATATATATTAAATTAATATTTTTACAAAATATATAAATATTGGCATATATATTTATATAAATTATATTTAATATGATAATATATAAATTATATATATTATATATATATATAATATATCATATATATTTAATAATAATATAATATATAATATGGACCATATATATATTATTTTTATATTATAACATTAATAATATATATTATAATTAATTATTATAATATATTAATTATAATATATATATAATATACCTTATATATATATATATTAATATATAATATATATATCATATATATATATTCAATATAATGTCATAATATAGATATTAATATTATATATATATATATATATATATATATATAGTATTATATATATTAATATATATAATATATTTATACTGGATTCGTCCTTTCAAGTTCGCATATCAAAAAGCTGGAGAGAGAAGAAGTAAGAAGAAAAGAAGAAGAAGAAGAAGAAGAAGAAGAAGAAGAAGAAGAAGAAGAAGAGGAGTGGAAGAAGAGGAGTAGAAGAGCATTGACATTGAGATTCATGTGATTTTATGAGAAAAAGAGAAAATTTGTTTTTGAGCGAATTATTATAAAAGCTATAAGACGCCATAATAGCTGTAAACATGAAATTTAAATAAAAAAAAATTTGCACTAAAAATAAAATAATGAGAATATTAAAAAGGATAAATTATTGAATATTATTATTAAACTTAATCATTTTCAACAAAATTTAAAATATCCAAAACTGATTTTAAATCGATAAGCATCAAATGTTATTAATAATTTTCGCTATTATATTTTCAAAAATTTAGAAATAGTACTCTTGATCTTCAAATCGACTCAGTAAATATTGACTTCAAATGAGCACAATCCAGGACTTAACATGTGAAAAAGGCATTTCCAAATATACGCCGGTTATCTCAGATGCGTATAGACAGGCACCAACATGCTAGAGAACTCAGTTCATGACTGTCGATGTGGAAAAAGGAATTATTCTTCTTTCCTAGCATAACTTTGTCTAGCTTTTATGTAAATATGATACACCCTCCTTGAATAGGCCTCTGCCCGTGAGTGATGTATATCGTAATTATATATAAAATATATATAATATATATATATATATATAATATAAATTTATATATATAATTATAAAATAATATATAGTATTAATATATATATATAATAATATAATATTATATTATAATATATATTATTATATAATATATATATATATATATTTATATATATAATATATATATATTATATATATATATATTATTATATATATGTTAAAATTAATTATATATCTATATTATATAATATTATTTATTATATATATATAATATATAATAATATATTTAATATATATAATATATATATTAATATATATATATATATTATATAATATTATATATTTATATATTATATTAATATATAATATATATATATTATATATAGAAAGAGAAAGATTAGAGAGAGAGAGAGAGATGAGAGAGAAGTGGGCAGTAGTGCCGACTTACTCCCTTTAGTATCTCTTTCTTCAGCATCTCACACTTTCGGAGAATAGCGAAGATAACAACTGACTGCTGATTAAAACGCAGTTTAAGCAATAGGTTATACACATAATGCGACTGTTTTTTTTTTGATTTTTTTTTTTCATAATATGTTATATTATTTTCAATTTTCGATCTTTCAAGAAACTAAGGTCTTAAGAAAGATGATCCGAAAAGCTTAAATATTAAAATTTAATATAAAGTAATATAAATATCATACATTTTTCCATCGGAATGGAGAATGTTTTCGGGTATGTAGGAATTATTTAACGAAAAAGCATGATTGCCAAAAAAAATTGATTTGGAGTATTTTTAAACAAAGAAAACACAAAAGTAAAGAGAAGTATTATAGCAATTGATTGTAAAATTAGGTATAAAGAAAATTCTTATCACAGTAGAAGAAATAATGAATGAAAATATTAAAAAAAAACTAATGTTAAATATAAATATATATATATATATATGATATATTATTATATAAAGTATTATATATATATAATTTTAATTATATATATATATATATAATATATATATATATATAATATATATATATAATATATATATTAATATAATATAAAATTAATAATTATATAATATTAAATATATATTAATTATTATATAATATATTATATTATATTAATATATAATAAATTATATATTATAATATATATATATATATATATATATATTAATATATATATTAGATATATATATATAATATATTATTATATATTTATATATAATATATTATAATATATAATCTAACCTACCTAACTAACAGTTATGTAATGTAACTTAACCTAAACTTCATTGTAACCTAACCTAACTATCGCAATGACAAACTAATAAATGCTAACCTACCGTAAACTATGTAACACAGTCTAAGCTATTGTTACATATTATTATAATATATATTATATATAATATTATATATTATATATATATATTAATATATATATATTATTATATATATAATAAATAATATATATATATAATATATAATATATATAATATATTATATATATATATATAATCATATATATATATATATATATTAGTATATATGTATGATACTATATTAAGGTTTAGTTAGGTCGGTATCATATTAATAAATATATATGGCTATTTATATATTTATAGTTTAAAGCAATCATATATATAATATATATATATTATAATATATATATATATATAAATAGATCTAAAGATAGCCTTAAAAGTAGATATATATAGTATATATATATATATATTAATATAAATATAATATATATATATATATAATATATAGAAATATTATTATATACAATAAATATAATATATATATAATATTATTATAATATTTATATACTATATATTATATATTTATTAATATATATATATATATAGTATATATATAATCATACCTAAATTAATTAATAATTTTAAGTAATAATAAAAGTTTGTGAACGGTAATAAACCATAGGTACGCCAAATTATGAAAATAAAAAATAATGCTATTGTAAATATAATAATAAAATATAATAATAATAAAAATAATAATAATAATAATAATAATAATAATAATAATAATAATAATAATAATAATAATAATAATAATAATAATAATAATAATAATAATAATAATAATAATTTTTCTCCAAACTTTTTTGTCTTGTTTTAGTTTTTTAGTTTTTTTTCTAAATAAGTAAATTCTATTCCACTAAATTTTACGACCCTATATTTTTCTCGATAACTGCCAAACGTACGATGCTTAAAAAAGTACGATATATTAAATATTATATTATTGTTTAATATTAAAACTTTTATACCTGCCTCGTTATGACTTTAAATTAAAAGGATTACAACAAAAACAAGACCACATGAACTAATAAGTATTAACACTATTAACATTGAGTATTGTGAAAATATATATATATATTATACTATATAATAGTATATAAATATAATATCTATAGGTATATATATAATTAATATATTATAATATATATAATAATATTATATATATATTTATTTTAAGTATATATAAATATATATAATAATTATATATGTATTATATATATAGCTATATTAGGGATGGCCGATAGTGAATTAAGACGATAGGCCGGATGTACCGGGTTATCCGGCTGGGAAGGTTAACCGGAATATCGGTCCCCGTGATATCGCATATGTTGAAATTTAGCCGGATAGCCCGGATAACCGGATGATTCCACGGCAGTCTGTTACATAGCGTCGGGCGCGCGGTTGACTAATTAAAAAAAAATAATTCTCTATCTCAGGTCCTTGGTTAATCAATTTGTATTTAGATTTGGTTATGAATTTATATTTAGAATTTTATTTTTAAAATAAATATAATAATATTAATGGTTATAAAATGTCCTTAATAGAATGTGAGTTTTTTTAATTTTGAAAGAGGTCATCTTTTTTAAATACTTAGTTTAAAGCTTGCGAAAAGTTATTGTGGACATGATTTTTATTTATTATATTTTTCAGTGAAAACAGTTGAGTATGTTAGCTTTTAAACTGGCAACTAAATTTGTTGTTCCAACAGGATAGTTGGTTTAAAATCGCTGGCGTTCTTAACTTGCCGATCATCACCCCCCCCCATAAAAATGTACATAAAATTAGATTGGGCCACCGTTGTTATTCTTATTTTATGTAGCTCTGATTATTATGACATTTTACTTACGTATAGCTAATTTACAATATAATAAACTCAGTTACTTTGATTAGGTTAAAATTAGAAGATAAAAAATGAAAAATTCATATGGAAAATATGAATTCCAAAAAAGATGTCAAAATTGTCCACAGGGGTGTAATTGGGCCAGCCACATCTTCTATTCTTATTTTATTTATCATATTGAATTTTTAATTAAGGCAATTACTAGATTTTAATTATAAAATATAATTATTATATTAAGGTAAAAATTAAAATAAAAATTGAATGTATACATGAAAGAGGAATTTAAATAGATTGCCCAATTCACCCCACAATTGTGGTCCGATTTCACCCCTTCAAACTGTAGTGCTAAATGAGCTTATTAAACTTTTAATAAAAACTAGGATTATGTTAGAAGTTAACAATTATTATTTTTTGTTGCTTATGAGCCTACGTTAGGCCTTGACTTTGCATGAAAAAAAATCCAGAAAAGTTTGATATTAGGGGAAATGGGGGGTAAGACCCGAAGTATTACCTAAAAGTGTGCCAACCGTCACCCCCCGACGGCTATACCCCGGGAGTGTATATGTTATAATAATATATATATATATATATAATATTATATATAAATACGTAACATTTATTAAAATAGTATATATATAGATATATATAATATATTATATATATATAATATATATATATATATATAATATATTAATATATTATGGGCCCAATTCTTCCAGGATGTATAGGGCCCTGACTAAAAACAAAAGCACTCTATATATCTACCATGACAAATAACTTCATAAATATTGATAAGTAGAAATTCCAGGACGATGAACATGGTGTGTAAATGTCACCCCGTCTTAATCATTGACACAAGATATAAAATCGTCCAATACAGATTATTTGAATTGTTTTTACCTAGATAGTACCGCTCACAATATGCTTTACTTTTATTATTTATAAATTAGATCCCTGTGCTTAACCCAAACACTATGTCACTCATTTTTTGCATCCTTATTTTTATACACACCTAACTTATTGTAACTGTTCAGCCTTATATACCTAATCACAATGTAGATGGAATATACCTAAAATTAAACCGGGCTATATAATAATAAAAAGTGTAAAAAACAATTATAAAATATTGACACGAAAACACATAAAGGATGGGGCGTAAAAAAGCGTGATATACCGGAGAGGTGCACTTTCTGTATGCGTGTTTTCATGAGCCAGCATCCCTAACAAAAAAATGTGTTACACATGTCTCGGTTGAGCATTAACGAACAATCTGTAACGACCTTGAGCATTAAGAGGAGTAGCAGCGTCGAGCTGAATTTTTGTTATATTTATATATATATATATATAAATAATATAATATATATAATTAAGTCATATATTAGTGTGGTGATGTAGCGCGCGTTACCTGACCTATAATATATACCGTAGATATCTGCCCTCATATATATATATTATACCTTTAATTTTATTTAGAAAGAGAAAATATTCAGAGGGAAGCGATGATACCTTTGAAACGTATATAATATGGGATGACTCCGTGTTACCTTCTCGAGATTTTCACCGTGTACATATGGTAAAGTCAATATTATTTATTCATATACTTACTTGATTTGATCAACAATATCTTGTATATTTCAAATTTCAATCTTTTCTCCTTCACCCACCCAATTATTGATTAGTGTGGCACCAGGTGTATGTATATCCTCTAATTATAATACCACATACTAATCAATTATTAATACCCCAACTTTGGATTACAGGTGTATCATAGAGTCCATTGTTTGTTTTTAAACTCACCTTATGTATATACTGAGACAAAGACTTCGCGGAAAACTACTTAAAATTTTTAAACTAACAAGCATTTCACCTCTATAATTTCTAAAATAATTCAAATCCTTTCAATGTTTCTATTGATATGATATTAATTTTTACTATAATATTTCATTCAAAGAATCAAAGGTATAATTGATAAACCTTATGACGACATTTCTCCAATTATATAAAAGCATATTAAAAAAAAAGTGTTTTAATTTTCTGTAAACGATTCTTAAGGATTATTTAAAAAAAAAAAAACACGTATTTATAAAAGATTATATATAGAATAATATATGTGAAATAAATAAATTAATGTAAATTAAATAAATTATTAATGATAAAAAAATGTAAATTAATAAATCAATTTATTATATTAGTATAAAAATTATAAAATAATAGAATTAATTTCTGAGTGAAATATATTTCATTAATTAATATATATATTGAGTTAACTGTACATAAAAATAATAAAATTTTCATTGATATATAATAGATATGATAGAAATTATAATATATTTAACTTAATATAGATATATATATAATTATTATAGGACCTGTTATGTTTTAAGACTCCGATCAGATCTGACACGTTAATTTTTTTGAGTTTCCTCTCTGTCTACAAACTCTCTCCTCTCTGGAGAATAACCTAAGTAATAATGCGCATAACTAGTCAAAGCCAGGGAAGTGGAAGTGAGACGGACGATGGATCCAAGTTAGCCCGTATTTAAGTTAGCCAGTTCCCGTATATATACAACGATTCTCCGGCTCCAGGTAGAAGGTTATCTACCTTTCTTTTATTATATATATATAATTTTATAATGGCTTAAGAGGAATCTCACTAGAGTGCCGCAAGAGGGCTCTCCCAAAATTTTTATTATCCCCCACATAAACCACATATAACACGATGTGCCGGCATACGTGCTGGTGTAGCGTGCTTGTCTCTGAGCCCTAATCAGCCAGACAAGAAAAGGATAGCTACTATTTCCCGTCCCGCTCGGTGTGTGTGGAGCTGCGATCTCACGAAATCACCCCGTCTTCATTTGGGGTATGCGTGATTTTGTGTAAAAAGTGTATCAATGTCGCGGGGTGTATACCTCCGAGCCCCTACTCCGCATTACGTGTGGAGTACGAGGTTTATTGCTGAGCGTCGAAGAACGTCCCCCCCTCTGTCCACCCGTCGGTCTCAGAGATGAGGCCCGCTACATCCGTTTTTTTTTTTTGTGCCTGGTAATATATTAGTTATATTCCTTTTTTTATAGATAACCATTTTTTGTTATGTTATTCATTTTGTAATAAGCTCCTCACACGACCTGAGTGTAGTTGGGAGTGAAAGTTGGTTTTCTGTAATAGAAAAAAAGTAAGTGAGATGTGTTCCATGATATAAGTGGTGTTCATTTATTCCGCGAGCAATAATTATAGGACAATTAGTGTTTTTGTTGTTTTTTTGGCTGTGTAAATTTTTTATCATTGTTAATCATTCATATTAAATGACGAGCTATATATATACAATTCATCGATAGTATTTTTATTATTCAGTTTATCAACGATTCGATAGTTTTTCCGACATTCTATTCGAGCGATTATTCCATTTTTTTATACGTATAATTCGTTAAAATATGAATATATAAAAATTGAATAATTTTGTTAAAATAATTTAATATAATAAAAAAAAGCTCTCTTACTAGTAAACTTATTCGATTATACTATTACCATCTACTCACGATACCTTTAAACATCTTATTAGTAAGTATACAATAATATTGTGGATCTATGGCGCATAAATAATATGGTAAAATAAAATGAAGACGGAATTAGAATAAAGAATCAAAATTACTCAACTGTATACAAAAGTATCCTTAAATAAATAACAGTTGTACCATATATTTTTAATATTTTTATCCTTATATATTAATAATATTATTTAAATTACCTCATATAATAATTCTACCATAAATTTATAGAAACCGTATTAGTCACTCCAACCAAATTCATAGATAAATTGTTATGACAGTTCATACATATAATATGTATATAATTGAATAATAATATAATAAGAGGGAACATGTTAGACCTCTCAATACATTACAATAATTTCAAACAAGTATATTAATATATATATATATATTAATAATATTAGTATATATATATTATATATTAGTTATATCAAGATATTCGATGGCGTTTGGCTAGCCTAATTAGATTATTATTATATGATATATATATATGTATATATACTATATATATATATATTTATATTATAATATTATATATAGATATATATTATATATATATATATATAAATAATATATAGATATATAATATATATATTATTAATAATTATCTATATTATTATATATATTATATAATATTATAATATTTATTTTCAAATATATTATGGATAATATTATTCCTCACTAATAACGATGGTAAAGAACCTATCCTTTTAATGAAGTAATAGTGAAATTATCCTGGATAATTCCGGCCGTAGATTAATAACTAATTGTAATACCGTCCGGTATACCGGATAAGTCAAAACTGGGCCGTGGGTAACGGGATTTATATAGGCCCGGATATGCCTATATATATATATATATATTATATATATATATTATATATATTATATATATAATATAACGCCCCCCATCTCTGAACTTATAGTAATATATATATATATATATATTATATTATATATATAATATTTATATATATTAATAAAATATATATATTATATATATAAAATATTATATATTTATATATATATTATATTATATTATATATAATTTAATATTATATATATTAATATATAATTAATTAATATAATATATATAATATAATTATATATTACATACTTAATACTATTATACATGCAGATACCGTGGGTTTGGCTAGCCTAATGGTAATGTGTTGGATTCTTGATCCAAAGTTGCAAGGTTCTATTCTAAGAAATAAATTAGAAATTAATAATTATATGGATATCAAGTTTCGCTCAAAACTTTTTTTTTTGTGTTTTGACTTTTTTTTTACTTTTTATTTTGTTAAATATACATATTCATCATTATTACACATAAAGCTACTTTGCTTACCGTAATTTAAATTATTAAACTAAGAGATAACTTTTTAAAAGACGAAATTAAGAAATAATAATAGATTTTTCACCGGAGTTTTAAATAGTTAGCTACCTTTGTTTTTATTTTTTATTATTTATTTATATTTTTTATTATTATTAATATTTTTGAGTTTTACAAAATAATAAAATGGGAATAACGTTATACTGCCAATGATGCTTGATACTGTACAAATAAATACATTAAAAGAGCTAAATGTTTCGATAGATTTTTAACAGAATATTTGGTACTTGATATAAATACAATAGTTCTACATCCATTTGCTCCTTAAATATATAATTTACAAATCTCTCAAAATGAATACTAATAACAGAATTATTTTGAAAATGAGATTACAAACCATGGTCGACTTAAAATTCTTATGATGCATGAGGAAAAGTGAGAGAAATTTAGTTAAAAACTATTGGAAAGTAGTTTAAGAAATCAGTCAGAAATTAAGTTTCTATATATGATATGGTTCCTCCATTGTTAATGATTCTAATAAAAAGGGAAAGATTACTTATTAAGATTAATGAAGCAGAAAAAGAATCCTTGCAGAAGAGAGGATTAAAGGCCAAAGATTAACTATGACTTGATTGAAATTATATTATGAAGTTAAGAATGATATATTTCGAATGAGCTACATGGATTAGTAGATTGAAAAAAGGAAAAGTAATATTTTTCTAAAAATAAGATGATTAAAAGGAAAACAAAGCCCACAAGAATGATTCTTGACATATCTTTATTTTAATATTAAATTATTATTTTATGTTCCTTCTTACTTATTATTTAAATTAAGTTAGGGGCCTACAGCCCACAGAATTTAGTTATGATTTTGTGTATAAAATTAAATAAAATAAAAATAAAATATTAAATAAAACAATTAAAAACACTAATTCGACAATTTCTTATATTTTTCAGTATAATAGGTATGATATATTTCCACTAGAGCGTTAACTGATTACCTGGAAATTGAAATCCAAGAATCTTACGATTCACAATAGTTATTCAGCATTACAACTAACCCCAACTATACATGCTTTGAGTGAGAAGCGGGCATCACCACACCCGAAAAATTGTATAATAGTGCATATAATGACTCATTTTAAACCTTGAAAAAAATAAATAACATAAAATATATATTATTAATACCTAATATATACTCTATATTATAGTCGATATTAATCTTATTTAAATTTAATTATCTATTACGGTTCAAAGTTACAAATATAATATAAATATATTTATCGTTGTATTAAGGATTCAATTGTTTTGATTATCTACTCTAATAAAATTGTTTGGTTATATATAGTAATAAATTTATTAATATATAGTGTTATATATAAATTTTTTGATACTATATATTTTAAATTTCAACTTCATATTTACTCTTACTCTACATAATTATATCTAGTGAAAACGATATAAAATGAGTCATTCAAACTCAATAACCTAAACTTGAAATTGTACCTAAACCTAATATATATTCTCATGATATAAAAGTCCATACGTTACTATTATATTTGATGGAGAACTTGTAACTTGTGATATAGCAGTATTTAGTTAAAGATAAACTATAATATCACAAATAACCTACTTAGTGGATATATTTAATATACAGTTATCTCAGCTCATAATGCTATATGTAACTTCTAACTACATACCAGTATATATAAATAAGAATTAAAATAAATTATGATTATACGAACTATATATAATTATAAATTATGTATAATCTCACTATTAGTAATTCGACATATATTATATAAGAACAGTGATTATATTTTATAGTATAACAAGGGAATACATACTATTAAATATGTTATAATCATGTTTATCCAATCAGTAATTCGTTAGCATAACTAAAATTACACAAAATCTGAAGAGGTATAACAACTTCATATTATAGTAGTATATACTTATGTAAATACATAAATATAACTTATTTATACATAATAACTTAATATATATTCCCAGTAGCCAATACTTCTCATTGATCTACAATACTATCAATATACCATAATTTCAAACCTCAAAGAGCGTCTGATTTATTTTATAAAAGATAAATATATTATAAATAAATATAGTAGTTATATATATTTTATTGTATTGGTAAGCATATTTCATTACTTGTCCAGTACTAATTCATTTCGTACCACTAAATATTTAGTTATGTCATAATAATATTTCCTAAATAATATTGGTAAAAATATGTTATCGAAAATAATATAATTAAGTTATAACAAAAAATATTTATAATCACCTAAGTGTTCGGGAAAAACATAACAGTGTCAATATAGATATAATATATATAGAATAATATTAATATATATATATATATTATATTATATAATAATATATAATATATATTATATAAATAATAATTATATAGATAATATATAATATATATATATAATTATATATAGAGATATATATAATATATATATATATATAATATATATATTATATATATATATATATAGATATGATATATATATATAATAATATATTATATATATAATATATATATATATATTAATGAATAATATAATATATTAATTATATATATATATATATATATGTATATATATATTGATATTATTATATAAGTATATAGTATTTAATATAAATATAATATATATATATATTATAATAATAATATAAATATATATATAGGAATAGTAAATATATTATATACAACTCTGAGTGAGGGTGCCAAAGCTACATAAGCATATGCTATAACACACACAACCAGCCCTTATATCAGATTTATAGCATAATACTTTAAACAATAAAGTATCACACGGGAGAGTAACATTTGATCTCTCCATAATATAAGTAGCTACAGAAACCATAGTGTGTTACTTAATAAAAAATATCTCTATATGAGAAGCACTCAGCGTGTTATGGACTCGACTGCGTCGTCCTAAGTCATCAACTGTATAGCGCACGAGATGGTATGAGATATTTAATACCTAGCCTGGTGTGTATGCAGTGCAAGCAATTTGTGTCTCGGCGGTCATTAGAGAGCTCTTTTTCCAAAAGTCCTTTGATGGCGCGCCTTTGACCTCTAGGTACATTTTGGTGTTTGTGATTTAGATAGATGATGGTCACTTTATATATCCAGAGATTATGCTCTATCCACAAACCGACTGCCCAGCAGTAATGGTTCCCTACAGGGTTTTCCAATGAATGCTCTCTGTGCAAAAAATGGATTATTAAATCAATGAAATTATACACCACGACTATCTCTCCTACACCACGAATACCACCACAGATACACACCACAACAATATATATACACTGATATAGCAGAAGGCCCATAAGATTAACTGTTCCGAGAGGTACTTTAACTATTCTTTTCAGGATATAGTGTAGTTAAATGAGCACCATGTGGTAGATGACATCATGTAATTAACAATATATTATAGTGATTTACTTAAACAGCCGCTCGAGTGAAATTTTTGTTAATAATATTTAATTTAATATATAATTAATATATATTAATATATATAATATATTAATATTAAATATATATATATATATATATTAATATATATATATATCCCGTGTAAAGTAGTATAGGGAATTAATGCGATACAAAGTCCCTTGAGTGAGGCTTGCCTCGAGTCTCCAGACTTTATACGATAATGAGGCTATTTACCCGAAAGGATAAACCGTGGAAAAATGACTGGGGTACCAGCAGGGGTAAGACCTAATATACTTTATATAATATATAAATATATAGAATAGATAAATATGATATAATATATAATATAAATATATAGTATAGATGATTAGTATAGTAATTAAGATATATATGACACCGGGTAGTTTGCTCAGGAATTTCATTGATTTAGTCGGTTATTAATTATAACGTAATTGATAAGATAGCGGTTATTATTTCATATACTGTTTACAGACTTATTAGTCAAAATCTAGGCTCAAATGAGGTAACTTAGTCATCCTTATATCCCAATTTATTATATAAAGATTATATCTTTTTATTTTAAACTCCTTTTTCTAAAGACTTCAAAAATTAAATTAATTTTATAAAACTAAAAGCATTTCACCTCTATATTCATTACATCCTTCAAATGGATTTATTATATATTCTCTAATCAAATTTTACCGAAAACTTAAGTGGTGGTGGTACTAAAGCCCTAACTATATTTGGATTATAAAGTGTTGGATGTTCAGGTGTTAACAATAAGAGAGATTATGGCAATGCCTATGATATAAGAATTAGAGAATCAATTATATGTTTAGGTTTAAATAGGTAAGATATAAGATAAGGAAATCACTATTTCGCTTAGATTGATAGGATTATTTTAGAAGTAATTAGGTGAAGTAAACATACATAATAGATGTTATAATAAATAATTAATTCTATAATTGAGAAATTGTATAACTGCGTTAAAACTTAACCGAATCATAACTCTGAAAATCATCGAAAAATACATATAGAAACTATTATATCGACTAATATTCACTAATATACTCGTATGCAATCACATAAACCGAAACTGAATCCTAATAATATCCTAATCAACTATGCAAAAGTGAAATAAATGAACATAACATGAGATATATATATATATATAATATATTTATATTAAATGTTAATAAATATATATTATATATAATATAATATAGAATATAAAATCGAAGTAATATATATTATATAATATTATATATAGATATATATAATATATAGTAATTAATATTATACAGTAATACCGTGGGTTTTGGCTAGTATTACTCATAATATATATATATAGATATATAATATATTATACTATATATATCATATATATATAATATATATATACTATTTAATATTCTATTTTATTTCTTATATAATATTTCTATTAATATATAATAGTTATTTCTTATATATTTATTACTTAATAATCTTTATAATTATTATTTTCTAAATTATATTTTATTTTATTTAATATTTTTCTACTAAAATAATATTTGATTAATATTTACTAGATGATTTAAACTCTTCCACTGGCTCATTAATAAAACTTTATTGTATCATTAAGCTATATTTTATCTTTTTAAAGATTAAAAAATCAATACATACCATCCTTATAGTCCGGTGGAAAATAACCGCTACTGAAAGAGAAATTCCGGTCAACCAGATATTATCTACTCTATGAATAATAAATTATTACAATCTGATCTATATAAAATTACCCGTATACCTATATCACTGCCAGACGTAGGGTGAAAAAACTGAGTATATTTATATATTATTATTTCATCTAATAAATGATCTGATTACATCTTACTTATTTATTATTTGGAATAAAATAGATATTTAATATTTATATTTATTAAATAATAACATAGGTGCATTCACTTAACTATATTTATAAAAATAAAATTATACTAAAATGATTATACTTATTAAATGTCTTAGCTCGATTAAAAATTATAATCTCTCTCCTATAGTTTATATATTATATATATATTATTATATATAAATATATATATATATATTAATTTATATATAAATATAATATATATCGAGATCCGTTGGAGTTAGGTTTGTGTTGAGCTAGGGCCTAATTTATAGTAACTATGGTGTTTGGATTCTTGAATCCCAAAGTATGCAATGGTATACTTCTCTACTAAGAAATTTCCCAAATAAAAATAAAAATTTAATAATAATTTATTTATGGTGTATTTATTTGCATTAAACTTTTTCTTGTTTTTTGTACTTTTTTTTTTAACTTATTTATTTATTTTACATTTCAATCATTTTATATATACACATTGTGTGTAGCTGATAAATTTTATTAATACTACAGTTGAACGAAAATTATAATTATAAATTAAATTTTATTCACCGTTTTATTTAGTTCCCCTATTGTTTTTATTTAATAATAATTGTTAATTTAATTATATAATATTTTTTGATTTATATATATATTTTTACTATTTACAAAAATAATTATAATGTGAGATATACTACCTCTGCGAATTAATGCCTTAAGAGGCAACAGAGATAAAATATACAATATACACAGAGACTCTATATATGCATTTATCTGATGATTGGTATTAGACGACCGCAATGGCTTTAGCAGGTATTTAATCAAAATATTTAATTTTATATTAAATTCTAGGCGGTAACCTGGCTATATGAAATATATAGAAACTTGATTAGACTTAATGTTGCATTTCTTTGAAAATTGTCCAAATGAGAACCCTTCATGTCACTCAAATACGATCGAATAAAATTGAAAAACATTATAGTTGGAAAATGTGATAACGTCCATCAGTCAAAGAAATAAATTACTTGAATGAATCCTCCATTGTTAATGATGCTAAAATAATACACAATAAAGCTCAATATTTAAGCATGGCTAAGTATAGACCGGTGAATAACAGTACGAAGTCAAAATAAAAGAGCTCAATAAGAAAGTGCTTTAAATATACAATATAACGTTATATTAACTATTAATATTATTGATATCAGGTGATGCTCAATGATGAAAGTATGAAATAGTGAACCATTAAGTTTTTATCCTAATTAAATAAGTTAATGAATTAAAAAAAGAGGGGACCAACTATGTATGAGCTCACTAAAAAAAATATGCTAAACATGAATAATTCCGTATTTTTATTATTAATTTATATATTTATTATGTTCTCATTCCTTAGAAATAGGGCGCCCAGCACACGAATTTTGACCTCGTGTTAAAAAAAAAGAGAGAAAAAAAAAAAAAAAAAGAAAAAAAAGAAATAAAAAAAACAATTCAATATTTAGTGACAGGGTGAGATAGTATGATAGGGTATAATATGAAATCCACGTGGAGTCGAAGCTAACGGGGAATTCGAACTCCGGACCTTTCCGATCACAAGTTCAGCACACTAACCCCAACACCTATAAAGATGTTAATATAAATTAATAAATTTTAATAATCTTTAAATTATAATATATATATATTATAAACTTTTATACAAAATAAAATTTATATATATACATATTGAAAATTAATTATTTAAAATATATATTATTGATATCTATTTAATATGGTTATTATTATATATATAAATATATTTAGTTAGATAGTTAATGTGTTTGGAATGTTTATTGCATATGTATTTACAAAAATTTATATTGGTTAAATAAGAATATATATATAATTATATATATTATAATATATATATATAATAATATATATATTATATATAATGACCTTGCATTCTAATTTAACTTAGGGGATTAATTAAGAGTATTTTAATCATATCTCATCCGTAGTGA
>JABUQX010031113.1:15000-50000 GCA_015478945.1 Trachelipus rathkii | reverse complement strand
ATTATATTATTATTATTATTATTATGATATTATTATTATTATATTATTATTATTATATTATTATTATTATTATTATTATTATTATTATCTTACTTATTATTATTATTATTATTATTATTATTATTATTATTATTATTATTATTATTATTATTATTATTATTATTACTTATTATTACTTATTATTATTAGTCTTATTATACCTAATTATATGAGTCTTTTCTGTATTATCTTTTTACATTGAAGCAGATCTCTTTTAACTTTAATTTAAGTCTTTATACCCAATTTGCTTTTCTTTTATCTTTTTTCACATATCATCATTTGCATCATCACATCATCTTCATCATCATCATCATCATCATCATCATCATCATCATCATCATCTTTTCATTATGTTAATATAATCTACAAAACATTAATAAATTTTTCCTTAAATTGGCTTTAAACTTTATCAAATTTAGTTTTCGAGTTAATTAAATGAACTCATTAGAAAAAAAAGAAAGAAAAAAAGAACAAAACGAGGCAAGCAATAATTTGAATCTTGTACAAGAGCTCTGCACAAAATTATGATATATATATATATTATATATATATATATATAGGTATATACTAGTCATATAATAATAATAATATATATACTACATATATAATTATATACTATATATATATATATATATATATATATATAATATATGATATAGTATAAAGTATTTTTATAATATATATTTGAGTGATTATATTAATAATATAATATATAAAAATATAAAATATAATATATATATTATATAATATATATAGTATATATATATATATATAGTAGTATAGTGATATTTATTTTTATATATATTATATAATGTAAGCATATATATATATGAGAAGTCGTCGTTAAATAGCCATATCGTAATATATAACGGTATTATATACGGGTATCCCAGAAAGAAACGGCGCCACTGCATTTAAAGGTACATTGATGGAAAAAGGGGGTTTATTACTCTATACATTTATGTTCGTTAACGTTTCGTTACGGAGATACAGCTCACACCCGTCAACTGTATAAGTTGAATATTGCGACGTCGGCAAACTAACGTACGAAACGCGAGATATGGAGTAGTGTATGTGGGTAAAACGAAAAACAACGAAATTGTATTCACTCCGCAAGTAGTTCACAAGCGATATCCCTATCTCAGAGGTTAGTTACGGACATACATAGAGTATGACGTCTCCACCTCTACATTGTCTTAATATTGTCGTGTCGTAATATTCTTGTATTATAGTATTACATACGTTTTTCGATGACCCACACTTATTCTAACAGGGAGTATGCCGTTATAATGACGTGTACGGATTGTCGTGGACGAAGGCAAAATGAGGCGCGGCGTGCATTAATGCCGCTGCGGTATCCAACCGAGATGGTTGCCGCATGACGATCTGTTCACGAGGACGTATCAGCAAAAAACTATATGATACTGTTACATTTACACCGGCTGGTATTGCGGATGGAGTTTATGCGTACTCGCCAACCGCCGCGTGCCCATGACATTCTCCCGTATTTTGACGTAAACCCGTCATCGAGTGTACGTAGAGCGGCGGCCAAACTTGCTGCTCCACGTTCAGAAATATGAGAACTGGCGGCGGATGAACGCCATGCATATCACTTGCAACGTGTACTGCATTTACGGCCAACCGACATAAGACGAAATCGACACGACTTCTGTGAATGGCGTTTCAGGTTAGGACAGTGGTCAACGAAGAGACGTTTCCCAGAGTCGGCGCTGTGGACGGACTAAAGACATCTTCAAGACCGCACTCGACTCAGAGGGAGCAGTGCATGTGTGGGTGCAGGAAAAATCAAGCATGCAATCAGGAGCACCATTACAAGCGCGAATTTAAATGTAATGTGTGGCTAGGGTTACTGGGTCACAATCTCCTTGACCCCTTATTCTACCTGATGGCCAGAATTACCTTCATTTCCTCCGGAATCGATTCAGAGTGCTCCTTGAGGATGTATAGGTATTAAATCTACGTCACATTTGGTTTCAGTTTGATGGCTGCCCAGCTTACTTTGCCAGAGACACACGCACCTGGCTTAATACTAACTACACTTTACGATGGATAGGTCGGGCAGGCACTGTTGCCTGGCCTCCACGTTTGTTGGCCTTTACACAGTTGGACATCTTTGCCTGGGGTGCAATCAAAGGTGTTGTATATGCCACCCCAGCCAATGGCTTTCGGGAACTGCAGGAAAGAAAAATCAGACAAGGCGTGTGCAGACTATAACAGCAGATGAACCCGCGTCGGCAACGATGTCCGTTTTATAGAGGTGCCGGACATGCATCAGGGCTGAGGGGGGTGCGCACTTTGAGCACGTATTGTAACCTGAGTAAAGATATGCAGTAATGTTGTTTATGGGGAATCTTGTATCGCATACCATATTCCACCCTCTTTAAGACTCCCTAGCTGCACAAGTAACTCCGTAACGAAGCTTTACCGAGCATACATTTATAAGAGTATTATGCTCTATTTTCCTTCAATTGTACCCCGTATATGAAAGTGCGCTCTTGTCATTCTGAGGACACCTAATATTATATATAGTATATATATATAATATTATATATAGATTATATATTACACTATATATATATATATATATATATTATACATACGTCCTCCAAGCAATAATAGTATATAGTATATATATATATATATTTAGTGGATGGGACGGATAGATAAGGTGGCAAAATATGTATCATATAAGAAATTATTATATTGAACTTAATTTAAAGTTTATAAAATAATATATAATAAAGGAATGCCATGTTAAATGCTTAATGAAACTGCCTTAATGAGAATGCATTTCATTTTAAAAAGGCTTAATTTTAAAAAAAAAGTTTCTTTTTCCTTTGGGGGCTGGACGAAAAGGTGGCATATGGAGATAAATGTGTTCCATGCCTCGCATTGCACTGCAAGAGATAGGTTCGATTCCCTGAGGAGGCTCCTTTTCTACTTTGGATGGTAATCAATTATATATATATTAATATATATATATACTAATAACCTGATCTACATATGGTTTATTATATATATATATATATTTATAAAATAATTATATATATAGAGGGAATTTTATAGATTCAAAATTTTCAGATATTGCTAATATATATATAGAGAGACGAGCAGAGAGGAGAGAGAGAGAAAGGGGGGGGAAGTGTTATTTATAAGGTAAAAGAAAAATAAGTTTACAAGGTTAAAGGGAGAAATTTATATCCTAGAATTAATTGAGGATCGTGTAAGAGAGAGACGAAATCGTCAAATGAAACGAAGCAATTCAATCAAGTTATAATTTGAAAGACTCAATTAAAACCCAATTGGTCGTTCTTACGTGTTGATTAAGTACTTGAAACGAAGAGAAGAGGAACACTTCTCTTTTGACTTTGAAGAAAGTAGCGGAAGAAAGGATGCAACTAAGATGTATTATTTAAGATGCTGTTACTGATGCAGTTGAGATGCAGTTACTGTAAGGATAAAGTTGAGATGCATTTAAGATGCCGTTGAGATTCAGTTAAAGTGCTTTAAGGTACAGTTGAGATGTTGTTGAGAGACAGTTGAGATACAATTAAGATAAGTCGAGGTGCAGTTAAGATGAAATTGAGAAGCAGTTAAGATGCAGTTATGTTACATTTCAAATGGAAATATGATAACGTTGAAATGCAGTTATGATAATAGTTAAAGTATAATAGACTTCTACAAATACTTAAACGTAATGAGGATGCAGTAGGATGCTAATTTTAACTGAAGATATAGGACCATGATTAGATCAATCATCGACACTCATTGAATTAAAATAAAGCTAATATGAATATGATTGCTGCATAGTCAATCAAGATATAACTCAGTGCTTCTCAACTTATCCCTAACTAAACACCGCTAATAAGCTCCTCTACTATATTAATAATATTAACGCTTGTTATCTTTTCGCATTCTAACTATATGAATCATATTTAGATAGCTACCTATGATACTAATGAACCTATACTCCATATACCTCTGTATTAAATTCTCAACTTAACACATAACCTTAAGACTAACTATATAATATTAATATAGAATGGCTTAATCCATCCACAACTAGACTTGATAGCTCATCCACAAAAACACAATCACAATTGCCACCACTTACATCCACACACAGTCATATTTATAGAACCGCGACCCCAAGTCTTCCTATCTTCCTCAAAGAATATAAGAATCATATAAAAAATAACAGCCTGTAACTTTTAACTCTCCTCATCTACTCTCGAATAATAACTGCCCCCGGGATATTCCCTTGATCTCCAAGCCCCCATCCCAATAAAATAATCAATTACGGACATCCAATTAGCCCTATATCCCCTCTATGCAGGCTAAACACTCACACACACAACAGCAACACACACACATACACACACACACACCACACACACCACACCACACCACAACATACTCATAACAAATTACACACACTCGCATTCTCAAATCAAACAGAACTCTAACCTACTAGGACAACCATAAAGGTAATCACACCTTACTCCCCCGACATTACCTGCTATCCCCAACATGTTCCAACAGACTGGCAAATTATCTATACTTTATCTACTGACATTCCACAATTCAAAATTCCAATGAATAAATTATTCAACATCAACACCCTACACACACACACAGCCTTAAAGGAAAGAGTCAGGCGGAGGAAAGCAACGGATGGCTTCAACCTGCTCCCGAAGAGGACGGACACCCTCAGCAGAACTAAGAAGTTCACATTCGCTAACAAATCCCAATACTAAACATCTTAATAAAAACCATTTCTAAAATCCAAAAAAATTCACCCCCTACACACAAACATATCACCCAATCCCAAAATATCACAAGAACCAAAACGCTTAATTCTTTAATGAAAAAATCGTGTAAATTAAAACCCCATCATATACAAATAAATAACTCGAAATTACATACAACATCATACCTCTCTCACTCCGCATAAGTAGTAATACCCAATCAATTTCAAACCCATTACACAATAAAAAATCTACAAATCCATATATCTTATAAGGAAGTAAATTGTAAGCGAATATCATATTACCCATATCAAGGAATAATTCACTAACTTCATTTGTTTTTGTTCGTCTAAGTATACTTTTATGCCTAAATTTTGTTCATAATTTTAAATAGCTTTTTATCATTAGAAAAACTCTGAAAATTAAAATAACTAAATAAATAACACTCGACTATGATGCAATTTAGATGTTATGATTATTAATCAAACTATTCATATATTATATAACTTTACAATCGCATCTTGAAAAATTCATCAATATGACGGTTTGTTAAGGTCTGTATCGGCTTTAAAATAGTACCCCATAAGACATTGAGTATTTTTCTAGTTTTGAGAAATAAAAACTCAATTGCATAATAAGTCAGTAAAAGAGTTGAGTGAAAGAGAAAGAAAATATCACAGACAATATGACCAGATTAAGAGGGGGTGCACTTCCCGCGTGAGGGAAGACTAAGCCGAAAAAGTAACTTACAAAGTGTCCTAGAGCGTGGGGGCAAATTAGTTCATACCCATACCGTTTATTAATCGATAGAGTAGATGCAATAGATAATAATTATTCAATAAAGAGAGAAAAGATAAAGTGGGGTGTGAGGATAAGCGTGATTAGCGATATGGCGGTAAGTGTGAATTGGATAGTGTGAAGATTAGTGAGGTTGAGTATATAGAATAGAGTATATATATAGAAATAGAATAACATAAATAGTAGTAAAGGTGGAAATATTATAGCAGTAAAAGCAACAAACACAGACATGGAGTACCTGGACCGAGTATCCAAGTATAATGTGGGAGCGAAGGATAAAGGAAAAAGAAGAAGTTGGAGATATTGCGGGAAGATGATTGCGGGAAATCAAAAAGTATAATTTCATGCGGACTGGATTTCCCTAAATATACAAGTGAGGTAGAGAATCAGAATCTACTTGCATGAGACAAAACTGTCGGTTAATTAGCTCTCGAGGGATATTCCTCAGTTCAGATATACTGACGAAGGATGAAATGAAAAATTTATTGCGAGTAGATTGCATTTGTATAACCCGCCAAAACCCAAATTTGAACAGAGGATTTAATACCGTTTCAACAGAAATCACAAAAAAAAATGCAGTAAGCAAACCCCCTTCCTCCATAACAGGCCTCGTTCCCCTTTAATCTCTGATTCTAATAAAAAAACCACAACTTACCAATGAGATCATGTATATCTAAACACTATACTACATATATACAATAATTAACTTAGAACAACTAATCTAGATTAGACGATCACACCTATCTTTTAATAGATTCCTCTAAGGGCAATAAAGAAAAAGTGGAAAGAAAATATTTAATGAGCAAAACAATATGTATGGCGAGAGAGCTGCCAATAATATTGAATGCCCATAGCATCGAGGGAGAGGAATATTCTTTATTTGTATATTCTAGTTATCATTTGCGAGTGCGTAAATAACAGAATCTCTCTCCACAATAATATCTATCACTTTAATTTAAAGTTATATACTTATTCATTCGATATCCAAATAATTTTTGGATATGATTACCTTAATTCATTAATATCATTATGTAATCAATTCATTCAGTATATATTGAGCTACTAATATACTCTTTAATATCATATATATAATTAATATGCTCCCTCCTCTCTAATTTGATCGGTCAAGATTCCTCGTAGCCATTCCTTATTATTCTACCTTAGAGAGAAACCCCTCCTGCAGTTATTATTTCCATTTTCTTGAATTAAACATAACTCCTATTGTCTCCACAGTGAATCCCTTCATTTTATTTTAATTCTAGAATTTAGTTAAAAATCTCCTAAATAATCTATCTATTATTATATATTATTATTATTATTATTATTATGCGGACTGCCTTTCCTTCAATGCTGAGTGGTAACATCAGCTACATGTTTTATATAAGCTGCAAGAGAGGAGACAAAAATACTGTAAAGGTTTTCCATTCGCATTAAGTCTCTGTTGTCAGATAGTAGAACCAATGGTTAAAGACCATTCAAGGTGGTACTCAGTAATAAATAGACTTTAAGCAGAAAAAAACCTCTCCCTATTATAATTCCATTATTATTTAATCAAAAGCACACTGAAAGAAAAAAATGTTTCTTCGCTATGAAATTTATGAATCATTTTTCTGTGGTTGACCACTGTTTTAGTACTTTCTTATTATTATAGAGGCCGATGAAAAATCGTTTTTTTTTTCATAATATTAAAACATTTTTGTTATAAATATATTACTACAACATTATACAGTTAATGATCTAGCATAGTCTTAGGCTAAGCTTAGCTTGGATACTTAAATGATCAAGATATCGTCTGTTGTTTAGAGAAAGTTAGGCCCAGTCACATGAACGTTGATAATTTTTCTCTTGTGCGAGAGCCCCTTTAAGTGCTTTGAGAGTAATTCTTCCACATAAAATAGAAATTTGACAAAACCATCAACTTAATCCAAGCCAACAAATGAAATTTTAAAAATAGCTACAACTTATGCAAAAGAAAAATACGACTTCCGTTCAAAAGAAAAAAAATAAAATATAAAATAAATGAATAAATAAATTCATAAAAACTAAATAAAAATAAGATAAAATTTTTACGGAAGTCTTAAGTTATGTTCAAAACTCAGAAGTACTACTTTGGATAAAAGAGAAACTTTGCCAAGGCTCCCTCGAGTAAATTCTCCCTTGATTCAAGGAAGAGTTCATGGAGTGTTTATAAATACGATGGAAGGAAAGAATGCTTCTCGAGGGGTACTTCAAAATATGAGAGCTTAAGGAATGTTTGTAAGAACGAGCCTACATCTCCAAGGAATTTTTTAGAATAATTCCCATCCATCTAAAGAATTATCCTAAACTAAACTTAACGATTTACTAACCTTTACTAATTTAAACGAAACTTAACTTTACATTTTGTATTCGGGGAACGAATAACTAAAATCTCTAAGAAAAAAGTAAAACATAACTAAAATAAAGTATAAAATCTCATTCCAAATATATCAGAATTTACACATTTGAATGTGTATCAAGTTACTAACTAAGTCACTATAATTGTTAGTCTTCCATTAAATTTGAATTCAAAATGTCTAAACTGTCTGGACCTCCAAAATATTTGAATTCATTAGATAAGTATTTATATGACTACATGTATTTCAACCTTCGAAATGCATGCAACGAATATAAATTCAAATTATATATATATATATATACCTAGATATATCATACAATAATATCTTAATATATAGTTTGCAAATAAAAATAATTATTAAATTTAAGATCATTAATTTATGTATTAATATATTATTGAAATAAAAATATATAATATTATTATTATATTTATATTATATAATATTATTTATATATAATTTATTAATATTTATATAATATTTATATAACATATATATTATAATTAATTATTTAATATTTATGTAATTATATATATATAATTTAATAGAAAGAGGAAGCAGGAAAAAGAAAGATAAGAGGGAATAAGAAAGATTAGGAAATAGGAAGAAGAAAGATATAAAAGTAGAAAAGTTAGAAAGCATAAGGAAAAGAAAAGAAGAAAATAAATTTAGGAAATAATTGATGGGGAAAGAGAGGAAGAAGAAAAGTGAAACATAAATAGTGATTAAGGAAGATTAGGAAGTAGGAAAAAGAAGGAAAGAAACTTAAGAAAATGAAGGAGAAAGAGAGCAGGAAAGAAGAAAATAAAAATGAGTAAGAAGGAAGAAGAAGAAGAAGAAGAAGAAGAAGAAGAAGAAGAAGAAGAAGAAGAAAGAAGCAGAAGAAGAATGAAGAAGAAAGAAGAAGATAGAAAAGAAGAAGTATAGAAAGAAGAAGAAGAAAGAAGAAGAAGAAGAAAAGAAAAAGAAAAAGCAAGAAGAAGAAGAAGAAGAAGATAGAAGAAGAAGAAAGAATTGTAGAAATTAGAGAAAGTGATAGAAGAGGTGGGAAGATAATGAAAGAATGAAAGAAGTATAAGAAATAAAAAGAAGAATGAAAGTAAAAATAAGAATAGAGGAAAAAAGAAAGAATTAGAATTTAATAAGAGAAGCTTAGAAGAGAGAAAAGAAGAAGAAGAAGAATGAAGAAGAAGAAGAAAAGAAGAATTGAATTGAAGAGAGGAAGAATTATGAGAAGAAGTAATTAGATTAAAGAAGAATAAAGTAGTAAATTGAAAAAGAATTAATACGACGACTACGCGTGGTGCATGCTATGGCAGTAGTAAGTTAGTAGTAGTATAGTAGTAGTTAAAAAAGAAAAAGGAAACCAAGCTAAAGGAAAAAAGAAAAAGTCATGGAACATAAATCCTTAATAAAAAATTCATTTAGACTAATTTAGACAAACACTCTCTAAATATAATATTTTTAAATAAGCCTTAACGAGATAAGAAGGAAAAGTGAGAATCATTAGAGTATAATGCAACGATTCCGAGTTGAGTTAAAATTTGCAATAATTATTAAAAAGGAGCTTCTATTATTCGTATCAAGACGAGAAGCAGCTCCATAATTACGTATATCCCACCCGTCAGGTAATAAGAATACTAGTTTCTATTTAATATTGATATTATAATTATAGAGATTAACCTACGAATTCGGAATAAGGAAAGAAAAAGAGATTAAGCCTAATCTCTTAAGTCGGTTTGTCAATAATACATTACTCACATGAAAACGCATTCTCATATTTTCAGCGAAGTTTTGGAAATAATAGATAGGCAGATAGTGAGAAAGAGCGAGGCAGGAAACGCAAAGAGATAAACATCCTGAAATAGATAGATAGATAGATAGAAGATAGATATGATAGAATGATAGATAGATAGTATAGATAGATCAGAATAGAATAGATGCATTGTAAATAGATTAGATAGTATATGTATAGATATTGATTAGATATGATAGATATGATAGAAAACCAAACTAGATAGAAAAGAAACAATTAGATAGTCTAGATACTTGATAGATAGATGAGATGATATTAAAGATAGATAAGCTTGATAGATAATGAATTAGATAGATAATCTAAAGAAAGATAATATAATTAGATTGATAGATTAGATAGATAGATAGATAGATAGACTCTGCAGGCAAAAACTATAAATAGCATCGTCTTTCCATTTAACCGTTTAAGCTCTCTTCTCCAGTTTTTTAATATGTAAATAAATGAATATGCATAATTGAGAGAGCGAGCATTAAGATGAAATCACCAGACTCAAAAGCTCTGTCGTGTGAAAATATATAAGCCAAAAATTGCCCAAAACCTTTTATATATCGATTGCATTATCATTTTTTTTTTTTTTTTATTTTTTTTTTTTTTATAATAGATAATATATAAGATTAAAGGATAAGGTTCTTTAATATTTTGTTAATTCCGTTAACAATTAGTACATTTTAGCTCGAGACTTCCTATTTGTGTTTAATTCCGTTCGATTAATGGTAATAGAATATCATAAAAAATATTATTTAAACCCTTGCTGTATTACAATTAACAATTAAGTTTTTAATTTCGCGAATACGCGATCTAATAGTCCGCTTTTAACGCATTTTGTAAAACAAACAATTTCATCCGCATCCAAATAATGTGGAAACAATCCGCTAATATATACTTTAAAGATCCTGCATAATTATCCCCACAAAAATTAAAATCAAAATACATCAATAATAGAATTTCTTTCAGGTTCTTTTCATTCTATACAAAAACGTATATAATATATATTAATAAGAAACGCTTTTGCCTGAACACTTAAATTTAACCTTGGAGATGCAAAAATGATGGAAGTGTGTTGAAGATTTAACTCTTAGTTTACCCGGATGAAAATTTAAACTGACATATATACTAAATAATACTATATATTATATATATATATAATATACTAGATTATAATAGTGATATTATATATATATATATATTATTGCTATATATATTAATATATATATATATATATATTATATTGTAATATATTATATATATTTTATATATTTTATATTTACTATTATGGTGCTTTTTCTCATTGAACAATGTCTTCAAGACGACTTATAATTATCTGTTATTAATCCCTTTTGACAGTTTTAATTCTGTTTCGCCGCACTTACATAAGAAATAAGTATAAAATAATTAATCATAATATATAATAATAATCACTATAAAATGAATATATAATTTAATCAATATAAATTTAATAATTTCAATAACACCATCTCCTGAGCATGCATCATATATCGCAGAGAGGCCACGTTTTGATAGGAGTATACATTTAATTTGACAACATGTATCATTAATTTTTTTGTATTTTCACGGTGTTTAATTTTAGAAATAAAAATAACTTATTAATATGTGTTATAATTATTTTACTTATATAAGTTTAAATGTTTACGATTGTATTTCTGTTACTATTTGTGATATCATACATTATACATATACTTATTATTATTAATGTATTATATTTTAATTCAGTTTATTATTGATTTTACCATTTTATTCTAAGATTGAAATCGTCATCTTTACCGTATGGATCGGGTCCAATACTCTCTATCAGTTCACACTCGGAATAGAGGGGATATATGGATTTCGGAGAGTTTTGTATTCTAACTTAACAGCGCTTCCTGGAGGGCGCATCGAGTTCCCGGAGATTAAAGAGGAGACCAGATTTTCGCTATCACATTCTCTTATTATACCCAGGTAATGCTCTCTAGGGGCATAACGAGCGGCGACATTGCATTGAGTGGCCTATCAGACAACTCACTAGACACTTAAAATAGGTAGATGCTTCATTCTCGTCCCAGGACTCGATTTATGTTTAGTTCCTGTCAATGAAGATCATTGTTTTGTATGATTATGAAAAATGTAAAGGAATTTGATCGCAAGACATAATAAATATGCCTGCTTATTCATTGTACTACAACTTGTTCCCTGCAGGCAATGCATGTTCGCGCGTCGAAAGGAGTTCAGATCTGCTCACTCGAGAGTATCTCTCGCACGAGAGAGAGTAGCCACTCGAAGCGAGATAAGCGATGATTCCCTCGTCATCGAGAACACTCCAACACAAGATAGTAGACTGAAATGCGTGGATCCACACGATTTTTACATCAAAACAATATGGATTAGTTGACAGAAATATCCTGAGCACTTAGTGCACAAGAAGACCCAACAACTTTCTTCTTTAATGACGAAACTCTATCGGGTATTTGCAAGTGTCGAGTAAATAGTAATAGAGATTCGAATAGGGAAAGTAAGTTCTAGCGCCAGGGTGTAGCTGATAGTGATGACTATTGGTGTTGCCGCTCTTAGGATAATGCCTCGGGAATACCGTGTGCATTTCCTTCGCATCAATGAGACGATTCTATTGTTAATAAGAAGGTACATTAAAGGTGAGGCGGAGACTCTCAATTTAATATTAGTAAACTCTAGATATATCATTCGGCTAGAGATAAAAGTAATAAAATTAATTAAACAGTTTAAAATCCATTAAATATTTTTTCTCATCAACGCCGAGTGTTCAATTTACATCAGAGAGCTGAAAATATTTAAATCATTAATTGATGATTTAGGATAATAAACAATCAATGAATAAATAAAATAATAATATTTTAAACTATAAAATACTAAATATATATTAAATATAATTTTATATATATCTTATGCACCAAAATTACGTATTAATACGTTCAAAGTACATACACCCAGTTTATATTGTTATATCATTATTCTCTTTATATTATTGATCTTATATATTTACATTTATATATCTTATTTTATTATTATAATATTATTATATATTTTACTTTACTTACAATTACATTTAATAATTTTTATCTCTTACATATGTTCCATCCCCAATTTACTTTCTTATCATAAAAAGCAAGTAACATCATGCAATTATGACATAAAACATATTTAATTAAATTTATTATTTCTTTAAGAGATTTTTTTGAGAACTTAAATTTAATACTAATATGTATTAATAATATATAATATTAAATATATTAAATGACTCTCAGAATATATATTGAACAAGTTACCTAAAATTTGTTATCTATTATTAATCTAATAAAGATATTATATTAATTATTATAATAAATCAGGCCTTTGTAGTATTTAATACATATATTATAATTAAAAACTTTTAATACACTATAACATAATATAATATATACATATTATATTATACTAAGACTAGATCCATTTTCAAACACTTTCAGTTAGTTTATTAATTTACATAGAATAATATATATATTAAATGAATATCAACTTAAATATTATATATTCTATACAGAGCGACAGGTTACTGAAAAAAACATTAATAAGATATAATAGATATCTAGCTATTCCACTCTCTTAGATACAATATCTTCAGGATCAATTCAACTTTTTTTTGTAACCTTTATTCTTCAATGTTAAATATTAAATATTTGTAAAAAAAATTTAAAGAAGTAAAATAAAATAAATAATAGGTCTTCTAAATGGGTAACTATTTTAAAAACCAATAACAGACTAATTGACACGTAAACATACTTCTCGTTAAGCTATTGAGGCGTTTTGAGATTTTAAACATGTATTATATCTAACTTTTTTAGGCATAAGAATTAAAAGCATGGATAATTTAAAATTTTTTGTGTTTAGCTTGATCAGTATATAAATGTAATTATTTTAGAGATGAATCAGTTTCTTTCCTTATAATTTAAGAGGAAATCTTTCAATTAATATTACTGACCGCGGAGCGTATTCAATATTGTTTCCTTCACCCCGCAATATATATGTAAAGTATGCGGGATTCCAGATTTTATTTCTCAATTTCAACTTTACTCAAAAAAGTATAGTAATAAAAATTAGCAGGAATTCATACATACACTATTATTTATAACTATATTTAACAGGAACAATTAACACGCCATATTTTAAACAAAATAAATAGGTTATTTCGTTATCAGTTAACAGCTCCAGTAACACACTAGTGAGATATAATATATATACAGGATGAGCTGAGTACACATCAAGATTAATTCATGATTAAGGGCTACTCTAAAACCGAAGTAGTTAGAATTATCGAAACTGAGGAAAAGTAATTATAGGCAATATGAGAGAAACAGTTCATTTATTCTGCAAAAAAAAATTTAATAAAATTTTAAATGTGAATCGATAAATAGAATTTGAGTAAAATTGGAGAGTATCTTAGATACGATTTAATATTGCCGGAAATAGATTGTATGCATAGCAGTAGAATAGTGTTAAGAATATTAAACAAACTAATAGAGAATATAATATAAAAATAAATATTAAGTTATGATGGAGGGGTCATATGAACTAGACGGTAAATTATAAGAGTCAAACAATATTGGTTTGGATTAATCTTAAATGTCTTATTGAGGATTTGACATAAGTAGATCTGTGCTGGATTGCTACCTGTGTAGGGGATGAATTTTTTGGATGTCATTTTAGTAACTGGATTTTTTAAGTGAAAGGCTAATAATGGCTTCTTTGCGTTCAATAGTAGCGAATGTTATTGAATTATGTTACACATAATTAATAGAAAGAGCTATAATATTGAAAGTATGCTCTGAGTAACTGAGTGTATATAAATGTCGTGAAAGAGTCTTGAACTTAAAGTTTTTTGCTGCCGCAGCGACCAGTCTAGTCTATCTAGTCTAAATTACTGCTATCATATCAATGTAACTATCGCTAGGTCTGGTTATGATTCTCTAATGTATTCTAATAGGAATATCTATCAGAGCTAGTCTAGTCGTAGTTATGATAGTGCTAAGTGATCTAATCTTATCTATGCAATATGGCTAGTGCTTTAAAGTCTATCATTCATGTGATATTTGCGGAATTTGCGATATACTAGTGGTTCTAGTCTTACCTAGCAAGATAGAGAGAGCGAAGTATATTCTGAATACTTATAATTTCGCCAAAGTTGTCTCGATACTATCTCAATCTGAATTGCGTGAAGTCGATATAACATGAATACTATGTCTCAGAGCTGAGAGACGTAAGAGTATACTGAGCGAGAATTTACATTCTCAGTACTGAGTTGCGTACTACTAGACAGGTATATAATTTATTCTGAGATAGTTGTGAAGAAAACATATTAGCTAGATTGCTTGTCGAGTGAAATGTATGTATTACTACTACATTTGCACGTATTCCATGAGCCACGAGAAATCGCTACTTCCTCCACTAATATCTGCCTATTCTATTAAGTTTTACCAAAATCTTCGAAATATCTATCCGAGATACAGAGTAGCAATCGGTTGGTGCTATGTGATAAAATACGTACGCCGCGTGGGTGAGTGTGTGATGAATGATGTTTGAGCACTACACCCATATAAGAGACAGGGCGTATTGAGGCATATGAAATCGTCACCGGCAAAATTATTCAGAAAAGAAGAGATTCTATTTATATCGAGTGATATGGAGTAAGGCAGATCAGGTCGAGCGAGATACTATAAGAATCATCCTGGCGACGTCAATATCTTTGCTATTAGTAAAGGTATAATATATACAGAATAGGAAGCTGCTCGTTAAATGTCTAATCTCAGCTTGACAGATATATCAGGAGTCTTAATACGTGCACTCTTCATTCCTACCTGGGTGGAAACGAGAACGATTTAGGTCATGCAGCAGTGCGAGTAAGATCTAGCTGAATATGAGTGATTGAGTGGTCACTTCGGAAATAAATGAAAATCTTAGATATTGAGATATTACTCAGAATCTTGTCTGATAGTTCGCAGAAAATTCATGGATATTCTATTGAGACCTCTTTGACTCTATATGGTTATGTGTAATATTGAGAAAAATTATCATTGCACCTAAGGGTCTTAAGTAATCTACATACTAAAGTGCGATAGTGTTCAGAGATTCCTATAATAGAATGCTTAATATTATCAGCGATAGATATAATAAGGGATATATTGTAATTTATAGTTAAGAGTCCTAGTTGTCCTTCTCCACGCTGTCTATACTTAAGTACCATTTGAATTCATGTTCAGTTGAACTTTTCTTTCTTCTTCTTCTTATTCTGTTAAATTGTCCAGGATTCCATAATTGTATTCTTTCTTTTCTTACTCTCTATCTACGTGAAGTCACTCTTTCGATTCTGTCAATCATTGCCTCTAACATCTCTACATTCTTCATTCTTCTTCTTCTTCTTACTTGCTTCTTGCTTGCGCTTCTGTATTCAGCGTCATTCAATTCTTCGTTAATACTTAATATTCCTCTACTTGCTTACTATCTTACTGTACTCATCGAAAGTAACTTATCGTTACTCTGCTAATATAACTTACTTCGTCCGATGGCTGGTCATATCTGCATACTAACATATACTAATCCATCCTTCAACTTATATTACCGCTATTGATCCGCAGGACCCTACGTTCGAAATGATATGCTTTTGCATTTGCGGGGTCTTCGAGGAACTGACTAATTTAACTTTTTTTTCTAATTTAGAGTGGAAAGCTGTTGCATACGTATACTGTATGGTATCATTTCTTTACCCTACCGTAAGTTACTTCATTCTATGCACTAATACATTTCTACTAATTAATGGTGCAATTAGACTATATACTCTTGGCAATGCACTTCTTAAGCGATATACATTCAAACTACTATACGACTGTGGTTAAAGACAGTTATGAGCGTGATCGTGCAATCTTAAGCATTACTTTTAACTCATATACTCATCGATAGATGTTACGAGACACCTTCAGAACTTCTTCTTCATCTTCTTCTCATTTTACCCCAATTGTTTGCACTGTATAAGGATACAGTTGATCCTTGAATGGAGTACATCACTTCTGGTGTAGCTCCACTCTTATAACCAACTTTTAAAAATGAGAATTAGCTGTTTTTTCTAAACAAATCGTTCGTCTATTAATAGTTTTATCACAAACTATATAAGAGAGTATATTTAATGAGTAATTTTAATATTATGAGAAAAATATAATAATATGAGAATTTTCACAAACATATCAAAAAGATATATAAATATATAATAAATATAAAATAAATTAATAAATAAAAATAAAAATATAGATTAAATAAAAAATATTATTAATAATAGTATTATATTATAATATATCAGATAATATATAATCATTTTCAATTATTTCAATAAATAAATATATATTTAATATCTCTGGATCTATTCGACAGCAGATGTAGACATTAAAATAAAATCTACTATAAGATATATATATAGTATTAATCTGGATATGATCATTTTCAATATTTCAACAACTCAATATATTTACATATATATATATATTCATCAATATTATATATATATATATATGATATATATATTTGTATATTATGTAATTATATATAATATATAAGGTATATTATTATTATCTAGATATATTATATATTAGTATAATATATATAATTATAAAATTATATATATTAGTATATATAATAATATTATTATAATATAGGTAATATATATATATATATATATAATAAATATATATAAATATCTTAAGTTATATATGATATAATTATAATATATAATATTATATACTATATATAATATACTATATATAAAAATATAATATATAAATATATATAGGTCATATTATATATTATATATATGATATAGTATATTATATAATATATATATATTATATATTAATTATATATATACTATATATTAATTTGATAATATTTAATATATTTATCGATTGTCATGACATTCGAAGGTGAAATAACATGTAAGATCATATATAAAAATAAAGAACTGATAATTATTAACTATAATATGAAATTATTATCCAATAATTTATTGGAGTCCGTACAGTTATAAGACATTTTCATTTTAATTTTATGCCCTTTCCCTAGTGTTTATTGTTTATAGTTATAAGTAAATATTAAATTTCCCTCAAAATGTATCATATATAGTTGCGCCACGTAAAAAAGGACGCTATTTGTTTTTTTATACTTTATTTTAGTTATGTTTTACTTTTTTCTTAGAGATTTTAGTTATTCGTTCCCCGAATACAAAATGTAAAGTTAAGTTTCGTTTAAATTAGTAAAGGTTAGTAAATCGTTAAGTTTAGTTTAGGATAATTCTTTAGATGGATGGGAATTATTCTAAAAAATTCCTTGGAGATGTAGGCTCGTTCTTACAAACATTCCTTAAGCTCTCATATTTTGAAGTACCCCTCGAGAAGCATTCTTTCCTTCCATCGTATTTATAAACACTCCATGAACTCTTCCTTGATTCAAGGGAGAATTTACTCGAGGGAGCCTTGGCGAAGTTTCTCTTTTATCCAAAGTAGTACTTCTGAGTTTTGAACATAACTTAAGACTTCTGTAAAAATTTTATCTTATTTTTATTTAGTTTTTATGAATTAATATATTTTTTTTATTTTTTTTTTTCCCGATTTCGTTACCTCTCATACATTAGGATTTTGGGTTTATTTCACATCCGACAACAATGTCTATCCCGTCCGGAGTTTTCGCTGCATATACATACACCATTAAAAACGAATCCCCGAAATCATTAACGATAGTTTTATCTTATATGTTTATATCAGTATATCATAGTTTTATGAATTTATGATTAACACTAGGTTGTACTAGCTTTATTACTATACTTTAATACGTATACTGATTATTATATATAGATACGAAGTACCTGCCAGCAGCCGAATTCATATTTATCCTTATTACCTTAAGTTGTAGCTATTATTATTAAATAAATTTTCATTTTATTGTGAATCATAATTAAAAATAGATATGAATTTCATAGTAAAATTTATATTTTAGTGGACCATAAAGGGTAATGATAAGATAGAATAACATGAGGAAAGAATGTTAATACCTTATCCCTCTGCTCAATAAGAAAATTATCAAACGCTAACACATCTTGACCAGCATGCCAAGCTTGAATTTATCTTCTTAGGCCTAGGGCTCAACAAATTGAGATGCCTAAGAATAAATATATCTATTTGAAATCAAAGCAATACCTCTACCATACTCGAAGCCAGTTACATGCACTCAAGCGTTAAGCTTCAACCTATAAAAGAAATAAAATGATAGATATGTCTCGGAGATCATACAACTCGTTAAACACATGGTGAGATATCATGTAGTTGTAAAGTATATGAATTAATTATTATTTACAACAAAATGTTTTAATATTATGAACAAAAAAAACACAAAAGTAAATATGATTACATTTAATATTCCCAGCTGGACCTCTAATAGAGGCATAACAGTTTAATAATAATAAAGTACTAAAAACACAAGACTAAGAATGTCTAACACAACATCAAGATAAATAAATGAGTAGTATATCAACAAAATTTCAATAAGCGAAAGAAACATTTATTTTATCTTTTATCATTGTGTTTGATTAATTAGAATATTAAGCAGTTGGGATAGAGAGAACGTTTTTTTTAATTTATTAATTGTGCTATTTTATTACTGACTGTAACCACCTTGAAAATGGTTCTTAACCATTGGTTCTGACTATTCCTTACAAAACAGAGACTTTAAGTGCGAATGGAAAACCTTTACAGTATTTTTGTCTCCTCTCTTGCAGCTTATATAAAACATGTAGCTGATGTTACCACTCAGCATTGAAGGAAAGGCAGTGCGCATAATAATAATAATAATAATAATAATAATAATAATAAATTAACTAATAATTAATAAAATTAACAATTAATCATTAATATATAATAATACCATACTAATAACAAATTAGTAATAATAATTATAAACTAAATATATATATATATAAAATAAATAAAATAATAATAATAATAAAAATAATAATAATAATAATAATAATAATAATAATAATAATAATAATAATAATAATAATAATAATAATAATAATAATAATAATAATAATAATATATAATTAATAATAAATAAACTTTAAATCTGTTCAAATAATAATATTTTTAATTAATGATATATTATTTAGAGAGATTTTTAACTCCAAATATCTAGAAATAAAATAAAAATATTCCTCCCACGTGCTATGGCCATTAAATAATTGCAGTTGCATACAATGCTGCTATTTTATTTTCTTTAAACTAATTCTTTATTCTCAAGAATTTTAAAAGAATATATATCTCTAATCTAGATAAGTTGTTCAGAGGATTTTAATAGAATAAAAGGTTTGTCATTCAGGAATTTATTTTTTTTTAATCAGGATAAAAGGAAATCCTTTAGTAAAGGTTTTCACTCATTTTTATTTTTTATTTTATTTTATTATACTTTTAGGAAATTTACATCTATTTTTTTTATATTTTTTCTTGTTTCTTCTCTTCCTCTCTCTTCCGGCTCCCAAATTCTTGATCCTCATTTTCATCTTTCTTCTCGCATATTGAATGGGAAGATCTCAGAGTGAAACATTTGCTTATCAATAATTCTGACTAATATAATGATGAACTGAACAATTTTCCTTCCTTTCCACAATCGTCTCTTACCTCTCCTTCTTTATAATCATCACTATATGTATACTGATTAAATCTATATATATATTATATATATACTATATAATAATATATCTATTATATATATCACCATTATATATATAGTTATATAATTAATATTATATATATATAATCTATAATATATATATTATATATATATCTATATTTTTATTATATATTTTTCTTTTATATATATATTAACATATAAAATATTTTTTTTTTTATAATATATATATATATATAAATATATATTATATTAATCCTATATTAATCCTAGTTTGATATATTAATATATTAAATATAAATATATTATATTATATTATTAATATAAATAATTATATAATAATTATTATATATTCGTAATACTCATATATATATATTAATTATTATATAGTAATAATATATATGCATGAGTTCACATTATACCTATATACTAAAACTTAGCTATTATTATCTATTAAACAATAATCTATTTACTTACCGCTCTTTCTACGAGGAGGTATCTTTTTAGGTTTCTTTGAAATAGACAATAAGCACCTCAAAGCTGACTGTCAAGATCGAAATGCAATTCAAAATTCCCTAAAAATCTTATTATAATTTCCATTCTTGAAGACTCATTATGGCAAAATTTCGATCTTGAAAGAATCTCTGAGTCATCCTACAAAATCAGTATTTTATCTTAAACTTTATCTCTAAAATGTTCAGATAATTCCTATAATAATTAGTATTAACATAATAATACTTAGTACATCCTTATACTGTCTGTACATGTTTATTATGTGTTTCTTATCTATTTCAGCAAGTTAGCCGAATTCAACATTTCTTTAGTATTATAATATTAGAGTTATCTAGTTTACTAGATACTGATCCCCTCCTCATCAAACGAGTAATATCTGCAACTGTTAATACTATTATAAGCACTTTATACTAGATAACTCTACACGGAGTCTAAACTTATTATATATAGCATTCAGTCAATTATTTATAAACCTTACAGTAATACAGTTTATATTAAGTAAAGCTAGATATCTAGTTCAGCATCTTAATATATCATTATATTATATATTACATATATTGATCTTTAGTGCAAAATTGAATCTACTATACTCTGATCCGCTACATCACTAATTAAAATCTTCTCTTCTTCAAAGTCAAAAGAGAAGTGTTCCTCTTCTCTTCGTTTCAAGTACTTAATCAACACTTAAGAACGACCAATTGGGTTTTATATTACTATATCTAATCAAAATAATTATATTTACTCTGTTTGTAATTTAGCTTTAGTTATTAATATGACGATTTCAGCTCATCTCTCTTTACATCGATCTCTCATACTTAATTCTAAATGATAAATTCTTCCTCTATTAACTCTTTGTAAGACTATGATTATATAAATCTCTTTTGGACTTTGATACCCGTTTAATTTTTGATAGAGAGAACTTAAAAAGAGGAAAGAGTTACCGACCGCACGCGTATCTGACGCAGTCTAGTGCGGTTCAGACGTCAATTCCTCATCATTCGTTTATATTATTAAAATAATACATTAAGAAAATATTAAAATTTAACTTATATTTTTATACTCACATTTTATATGATATATCTACTAGACTAACTAGAGAGTGAGGGAAGCGAGAGTGATCAAATAATCACACCCACACTGAGTGAAACAGGATCTAACTAAGACATGCAACTGAGTGATCTTACATGACTTACTCCGGCTTATACTAACACTGCATTAAAAGATCACGTTTAGAACGCTACATATTAACTCTTTCGACTTTTACCAATTACCTAAACTCAGTAGAGCAAAAAGGAGCCTCACCTTCAGGAGAGTACCGACACTCGATGATCTCATACTTCAGGTGACAGTCGAGACCATCATCAATAATGTAGTAAATAATCAGATGAGAGTACATACAACTTATATAATATATATATTGTTTCGGAGAGCTTGCATGATTAGAGCATATGATTATTAATCAATCATATTCCAGGTAGTACTGACATCGTTAATAAAATTTTATTCTCTTCCTATAAATAGGCGCCTTATTTTACTTCTTAGCTCATTTGAATATATACCACTAAACGAGAAAAGAGGAACTTATATTTTTGAAAAAAATAATATTATTAAACAAACTATTATATATAAATAAATGAAGTAAGATGTGAAAGTCAAAAATTACTCAAATTATATCTGCTTATGTGTTGGCTTTATATTTATTTTCATCTAAGGAGCATCATATATATAAACAATAATGGCGTTTTCTTGTCGGTAATTATTTATAGTAGTTATACCACTAATTATAATATATAAAATTATTATTGAAAAAGAATATTAGTATTTAAAAGAAATGAATATCATGATAACAATGAAATTAAAATTGATCAATACATATAGATATAAAACATAAATATTATTGACAGTCAACTCAACTTAGTAGGGAAGCATAATAATCAAAAAACTATTAATGAATCGATAATTCATTCAGGGAAGTGAATATGAAGTAATAATAATACCAAAAAATGAGAATAAAGAATGAACAAGAGGATCCACGACATATGACAATTATATATTAATAAATATGGCGTATAACCTTCTAAGCAGTAGTATTATGTAAGTTAGTAAGTTATAGTATTAAGTATTATATATTAAGTTAGTATAGTTAGTAAGTAAGTAGTATACGTATAGTAGTTAGGCTCAGTAAATAGGGTATGATTGCATTACATGCTTAATATTATTACATAACATTAAAATTTATCTAAAATAATAATATAAATATGACCTACAAGTTAGTTATATATAATAATATTTTAAATAAAATTATTATGAATCTTTATATTTTGTATACATATATATAAATCTATTAAACTTAATGTAAGTTAAAGTAAAGTAAAATTCTATAATTTATATCGTCTTTCTCTAAAAAAGCTCACTAAGAAATTTTTTTATTTTTAATTATATTTTTTTTTTTTTTATTTATTTGACAATTGAGAGGAGAGCATCGGAATTTTTCTCTAATTGTGCAAATACGATTCATTTCTAGAATAATGCTCACATAGAGCTCACATCATTACATATAGGTACATGAATAACATAATGATAGAAAATAATTAAACTAATAATAATACTATTAATACTAAAATAAAAAATAGATTGAAGAGGTAAATAGCTCTGATAATAATAAAGGAGTTTTTACATCAGATGGAGACCAAACTATAAGAGGGTAGAGAGAGAATAATGATATTGAATACACGTATACACATAGAATATTCATAACACTAATCATATAACCCAAACAAAAACATTAATGACATTAATGTTATTCTTTTCAGCTAAATGTTAATATAAAGCATATGTATCAGCAAATCATCACGAAAAAGTTGACAGTCACCAAATACTCCCTTCATGCCAGCTCCATGACAGCATGCACGACTTGTCTACCACAACTTAACTAACCTCAATAGAAAAGACAACACAGGGTACACATATATCGTGACCGACTCCGAGTAAGAATTGTGCAACAAATATATATAATGCATAGCACTAAACAGAACCACGTATGTAAATCGGTTCGACGACGAGTCACAGTACTATGTTTCTACAATATTGGACAACGTGTAATTGCCAGATTAGTATCCACTAACCATAAGATACCTATCTGCCTAGGGGTAGAAGCCATATCAAAGACACCTTTGATTTGCCACCCCCCGAAGGCAAGAGAATGTCCAAATCTGTGTAGATGAGTAGCCAAAACACGTGGAGGCCATGTGCAACAGTGCAATGCCCAGACTACCGTGTACGGTTATAAACAATGATATAGTAGTACCACTAGATTTTAAGATACAACCACGCTAGTTGCTCTGCAATGTTAAGGTGTTCGCTAGACGTTCTTGTCGCAAAATGGTACGGGATTAACAAATGTTATCAGAACTGCATCGTCAAGACACACGCACTAACTTAGTCGCGAGAAAAAGTTCACACACTAATTGATGGAGTTATCGTTATGCAGGTTATTAAATCAATTTGAAAACACTATTACAATCCCCTAAAGAGGCCAATCTTCCATTGAAGTCGATTCTAGGTAGCACATAGGAAAAGGTAATTCGGTCACAATCAAGGTAGAATAGAAAACGCAATAGCGTGTTTCTCATGCACGGAAGTATTTGTTGAATCCCATAATAAAATTCTTACTCAGAGCATCACTACTAATTTACATTTAAATATCATGAGACGAGCCTTGTAAAGTGCTTTGTGCCTCTAATAATGCAACTAATGACATGTTGAGAATCCCATTTAAGGCATAATATATCCGAGACGTACAATACGTCTTTACCACATGACTAGCTCACTACTACCGCGAGAGAATCAGTGAGTCCAGTATCTACTGAAAGTGTATGCTTTTGTCCGTTCCAGCAGCGCCCGTCACTCTGGAGAGAGAAGCTTCTTTCACGGATGACATCTGTCCAATGAACACATTCACAAGACAGATCTACTGGAGCGACGTCTTATGTCGGGTTGCTGTAATGCGAGATCTTATGATAACACCATATGCAAACGTGCAGAATGACGAGGGTCATTACATCAGCCGTCAGTTCTCAATATTCATGACGTGAGAGCAAGTTTGGCCTGCCGCTCCGCTTTTACGTAACATCCAATTGTGACTGTTTTATCTGTATTATCAAATATTTTACCCACGGAAAGAAAATGTCCTATCCTGTGGCACTGATGGGTTGCAAGCGTTACATCTTATTTCATTTTAACGAGTTTAGTCTTCATAGAAATAACACTACCCCATGCGCATCACAGATACTTTCTATGATACTTACGCAATTGTTAGATATATTCTTCTGTAAACATGTACAAAATCCAAATATAATATCTGCACTAAAACTATCACTCTCTTCAAGATCGAATAACTAGGACCGATCTATGCTCGGAAAACCAATCTTCAGTTGGTAATAACCTCTTGCGAGCGAAGAGCGGCCTATGAAGAGTAGACCAGCGCGTCTGGTCACTCATTATGACACTATCGCCGTCAACACTATCGTAACACCTGAGAGACGTGGACACATTAATACTCACCCGGCATACTCCCCTCTGTTCAGAACTTATATGAGTGCTCTATGCATTCTGAATTTCCGCAAATAACGTAATTGTCTACATATATAACTACCCTAGAATTATTACGGACACCGACACACCTACCGAGAAAATCAAAAAAATAAAAAAAAAATTACATCTCTAATGGGACGAAGAAACTATGGAATACTATAATGAGGATGTAAAGAAGGATGAGAAGATACGTACACCACATACTGATATTTCTACCGTTTATCTCACAACCGAGACAGGAATCGACGGAATGACAAGCGCGAAAAGTTATAATATTTGTTTTATAATTTTTGATGGTATAATAATTTTCTAATGTCTTTTAAATTGTTTAAAATTCTCTATAAGTTCAATGAGTTTTCGTTGAGTTAGTATGACAAGATAATACTGCGGTATGAGGTATATCTTGTACCGTTTACGGCTCACTTATATTTAACAAATTAACTACCACTAACTCACCGAACAAATATACCGGAGACGCAGGGTCATCGTCTACATTCTAATTTTTTTGCCCGCATCAAGAGAGAAGAAATCGCGCCATATTTCAAAGGGATGTTGACTAATATCCTTCAATACAGTTGTAGGGTGTCAAGCGTAGCACCGACATTCTTCCCGTCATCAGAATGAAACGGTTTATTAACCGAAAATCAATAAATGTATTAAGAATAGAGATAATAAACCCCTTCAGTTATTTCTCAATATCACATAACCTTATTATAAATGCAAGTTAAGGCGTGACTCGATTATTCTTTGCTGGAATTAATCCCTGTTAATTAATTAATATATAATATATACTTAATTATATTAATAATATATATTATAATATATACTATATATACTATATATAATATAATATATATATATATATATATATACTATTTATTTAATTATATTAATATAAGTATTAATATATCTATATATATATAGATACTTAAGTAAATTATTATATAATACTAATATATATATATATTACTATATATATAATATATAATATATATATATATTATATATTAAGAATATATAACAAATATATAAGTGCAATGGAGAATTTAAGAGATAGATAATAATTAAGTGAATTATAATTATTTTAATATAGTAAATAGAGAGAGAGAGAGAGAGAAAAGTTTTAGATAATGATAGAGAAAAAGATAGAGGGTAATAGTCAGAAACTAAACATATACAAGATATATCTACGAAGATAAAGAAAAACCATCGATCTAATATATCTCCAATCTACATAGCTCTATCTATCAGCAAATGATAAAACAAATTGAATTGCCTCGATACGAAAGGAAATTTCTTATAAATTGCCTTCCTTTTAGGCTATTTTTTGGGGCTTACAAGTTTATATTGAGCATCTTTTAGCATTTAACTAAGAGTTACAAGTTGCAACGAAAAATTTCCTGAATAATAAACATTGGCGTAACTAGGAAATTTTTCTGTGCAGAGCTGGATTCTTTATTTGAGATTTTCAGTAAGCCTGTTTTAATTTTTATTGATAAGACAAATTTTCGGTCCCTTCCGGGGACGCCTATGGACGCCTATGAGCGCCAATGGGGTCGCTTACTTACGCCTATGGGCGCCTATGGGGTCGCTTACTTACGCCTATGGATTAATTATCTTAAAAAAGTCATTTATATATATATATATAAACTTTCTTTAAATGTGTTTATGGCTCATTTGGCGGACATAGGTCGGAATTCAACTAAATTCCACAAAAGTTGTGATAAACTCAAAAGCAAAATCCAAACTAAAGGTTGACATGTCTCGATACATGGCGTTTGGTTCATGTTGAGACATTATGGGTCCTAACATTATTTTACCACAATTTGTGAGCATACCTTTAATTAAAATAATATTTGAAAGTAGGCTTGCCGAATATCTCACCGCACAGCACCGCAAATATATTTTTTTTACAGCCACACCCTAGGATGACGTTAAAATTGTATGCTGCACCGGAGCGCACCGCACCACACTTCACTGTGCTAAAATTGTTTTGATTCATTATCTAGAGGACTAGCCTAAATGGTCAACAGGTCACATGTCGACACAACTCAAAAATTTTATGCAGCGAAGGTCTATAAAGATGCCCCTATCTATATGATTTTGGTGACATAAGATACTCCTACACATACCGACTTCAATTATCGATGATTCACTTTAGTTTTAAATTGCTAGTCATAATTACAGACTTGAATAATTCTACGATTTAAGGTATAACAGTAGGATCAATCGCGATACGTGAAATTAGCCGGATAGCCGGCCTCGATTGACCGGATATCCCTTCTGGAAGGTTAACAACGGATACCGGATATCCCTGGGCGCGGATACATCCGGTCCGGGATATCCGCAGTTGTCTATATATATATCCCCGGATATTGTAAAATTTTCCAGAAAACAAAAAAGATATATAAGTACAAAATCATAAATCCAACATATTACGCAATTATTTTACGTAAGTCGTCATATTGATTGTATTATTGCATATTATATTATTATATAATTAATATATAATATCGAGTAAAGCTTTGATTTTGGCTAAGGATTTTTCACGCTTCGATATGTGCAGTCATGTGCTATACCTTTACCCGCGAGTATAGTATATATATACTATATATATTATATATAATCATATATATATACTAAGTTATATATATATTATATATATATTATATATATAATATATAATATATATATATATTAATATATATATATATATAATATATAGTAATTTATATTAATATAATATATATATTAATATATAGTTAATAAGTATATATTATATATATATATATATATATATATATATATATTATATATATTGTATATATACTTATAGTATAATATATTATAATATATTATGATATATATATATATTAGATATAATTAATATAATATAATTATATATATAAATATAATATATATATATATAATATATATATATACGGGTGTCTCACGAGTTATGTTATCAGCGTGTATCACCTTACGGATTGTTAAGTATCGAAAATCATGGTAAGAAATAATTCTGTAATCTTAAATCTGATTAGAGGATGAGTGTGGATATTCGTTACGGTGTCTGCGCAGGCGCCAATAACGAAAAACCCTGCGCACAACATTGCCGAAGGTCAAATGGGATTGATATATTTTTTATGGTTCTTTTCGACAATTAAATATTATCAGTTTGACTTTCCGTCACATTATTTGAAGAACTCCCATTTTTACCTTAAAGGAATAGATGGGTTACATAAACGCACAGGATTTATGAACCGTAAATTACCCACAAGGTTGAAGAAAAAATGGTATTCAGCAACCAAGCGCATAAAACTCTATCACAGATTTTTAGTAACGTTATTAATAAAATAACAACAAATTTACACCTATGGATCTTATCCACAGCTCGCAAGAAGGGAAAGAACGTCAGGTCGTTTTCAAATGCTTATAAATACATATTTACAAGATGTGTTCGAAGTTCGCTACATCCCCGATACTGCCTCAGCCCTCTAGCGCCAGGTTTCATTGCATGCCAATACAGTACGCCTGGTGTTTTAGATTCCCCTACATGCGGTTAGCTAGTTCGGACGCCGAATCGATATCGAGGCGAGTTTATGGTCATTAAACCCAGCTACACGATATGTTTTGAGATACCCCTACACCGTGGATGTTAAGTCGGCGTGAACGCGCAGGCCAATGGAAATTGACCAGAATCCTTCCGATCCATCTTGCCACGAAAGGTTCTGTCTGAAGTAGGTCTCACTATAGTCTGCGTGTCTGGCTGTTCATTTCATTTAACTTTTAAGAGTAATGCATGTTCGTGGGTTCTTAAAGTATATTCACTCAGGGATGGGTCAACACAGGACGTCTAGGCTACTGAAATGCAGTAACGCTGTCTCTGTCAAATTTCACTCACGAAGACTTAAGTCCAGATAATTCTACTATATGAGTTATCCACACCAAATCGTTTGGCTGAGTATGAACCTGTTAATGATAGTGATGTATATGGCGGTTATGTTTCCGACCCCAATGTCTGAGTTCCACCTGTTAACCTACCACGTTATTTGTAAAATGCGCGGATTCATTCGTCCATTAAGATTTTCCACATAAGTCCGGTACATCCATCTAGAAGGCAATCAACGAAGAGCCCCAGGAAATCCAAGCCCCCTTTTTGTCTCCACGATGCAAATCATGCACAATGTATGGCATATATGGGAAACATGTTGTATGCAACACGAATCCTTCGTTATGTTTCTTTAGATATTCCCCAAGACCGGGACTTTAGAGCAAAAAATATATTGGATTTTCCATTGGTGTATATTAGAACGTCCAGTTCGACGACGAATGAACACTCGGACACGGACCCCCCTTCGTTATGTGATGACGGGGCTTGAACTCACACCTGAAAACTTGAAACTGTCGTAAATACTATGGAATCCATGTGGCGCTTCGGCGGTCGTCGACTGTGGATAACGTTGGTCCATATCTGCAGACTCGCGAGCATTCATGTTTTGCATAGTAACCCCTCCGACCAGTCACCTTTCATTCCTGTCCGATGACTGCACGTGCATGTTCCAAATTGTATGGCTCTACTAAACAAACACTCTGAAGTATACGTTTCACGTACACTTTATTTACTCATAATTTGTAGTACTATGACATTAACATCCATAGGATAAGCTGTTAGTGGTTGTAACCACATTCACTGCCGTATTTTATTAGGCTACATAGCTACAATATCAATGTAAATTAAAAGTGGTATGCAAGTATCTTTAATTTAATTCCTTTTAGCTGCATCGATATTTTAAATACTATTGAACTATGCCTATATGCTATTTAACCTAATTTTTTCATATTGACACGTTTCGGATTTTGTAGGCACATGATCTACGGATGACGTCTAGTTGTTTATGCGTACACTGCGTGGAAACGAACAAGCGTATCAAAAATGTCGAGGGGAAGAGCCCACCTCATTTTTTATGTGCATCTCAGAAGCAATAAAAAAAAAATATATCATCCCATTCACATTCGCAGGTCTTGTGCGCGGTTTTCGTTATTGCGGAAAGGCAACTGCGCAGACACACAAACCGTAACAATTATCCCATCACTCCTTAAGAATTAAAATAATCGAACTTATATTCTTACACAGTTTTTCATTACTTAAACTCCCGCACGATGATACTGATACACCGCTTTTGTAACATTAACCGTGAGCACCCCGATATAGTCTATATATAATATAAATATATATATATAATAACATATATATATTATATATCAGATATATATAATACTATTATATATATATTTATTATAAATATATATATTATATAGATACTATATATATATATATATATTATAGTATATATTATATTATACTATATATATATATATAAAGTAATCAATTATTTATTAATTTTTATTATTAATTTTTTAACCGTCAGGATCATCATAATTGTGTGAGCTCCTTGTCGATAAAATATATCAATATTTATATATATATATATATATTTTATTATTATATACATATATTATATATATATATATATATATAGTATTATTTATATAATACTAATTTATTAATTTATGCAGCTATATTTGAAATGAATATACTATAATATTTTAAATAGCTCAGAAGGTGGGGCGTCCGCAATTTAAGTCCGCAATTCCGCAAATGCGGAATACCAAAATAAATTGGGTAATTGCAAATGCGATCATTTGGATAAATGCTCGGATTTGCAGTTAGTGGAAGCCATAGTATTCATTCCTGCCACTTTAATTCCGCAATTCTCCGCGTCAATTAGAGACTACCCAAAACAAATTGTTGATGTGTCAATTGTTATAGAATTCGAACAAAATGTAGACCACCAAATCTTTTTACACGTGCCATCTTTTTACTTTGGCAGCAACACCGAAAAATCGTATTAATTTTTTAACTTCAGGATACTCATTAATTTAAAGTTTTGTAAAATTTATATATTTAAAAAAAAAACTTAAGGCTTAAATGCATGTAATTCTCAGTAGAATATGACCAATTATATTCTAAACTTTCATTAATATACAAAATTATTCCTTAAGATACAAAAATTGAGGATAAAAGATTTACAGTGTAATTTAAAAAACTTTCAAGATAAAATGTACTTGACTATAATAAATAATGGAATGAATAAAAATAATGCAATAACTATAGTACCCATGATCGAAAGTCGAACAAGTATATTATATATATATAATTAGTTATATACTTATATTATATATAATATATATATATTTAATATATTAATATTATATATATATATATATTAATATAGTATATATATTAAAAGTTATATTCCAAATGTAAATATTGACACAATATATATATATATATTATTATTGTATACTACATAGCTATATATATATATATCTGTATATATTTATATATATATATTGATAATAGAATATATATAGTATATATTATAATATATAATATATGATATAATTATTATTATTTAGGATAAATAATTTCAAAATTATTTTTAAATATTTCCCCACGAGGAAGAATCTTACTAGATGGTAGTAATTATCGTTATCCGCTCGGGGATAACACATGTCAAATTGATAGATCCGGGCGACCGCGATACGGAATAGTCCAAAAGTACCGAATATCATATCGGCCGATACCGGCAGTATAGTTGCCGGATATCCGGTCCATCCCTAATATAAAGCGCCACCACCCCCCCCTTCTTTCCTCTATGCTCGTATAAAATAAAGTGAATATCCGCTATTTCATATTCGCTGAACGGTGTCACCATTATAAAATTCTTTCATCTACCCAAGCCTCGAGTTTACTGCATCAATATGGTTCAAGATTCTCATTTATGAGCATAAACTAATTCAGCTCATCTTTTTTCATTCTCTCAAGGCTCCATGAGCAGTTGATGTGTAAAAGCATCTTTATATTCGAAAATGCTCGCATATTTCTTCTATTCGCTAATCATCCTTATTTTAAGCCCTTAACACTACGTTTAATTTATATCGCACAGCTGAATCTACCGTTACACAGTGCTATTATTCGTATCCAGAATTTAGCCCATGCCACTCCCCATACTTTACCTAGTTTTGCTTAAACAGGGACTCCTAAACGTGCTGAAAAAGCCCAACACCTTTACGACTTCAAGTGAACTCCAACTACTTACTGCAAAAAGATCTTTGTCCAGAAGAAATTCTTCCCACAAATCCAAGAACCTACATATTTTTCTGAAAAAACATAAATTTCCTAAGTCTTTCATTGTCTACACCTAAAGCCCTTACTCCCATTCCTGACCGCAACAACCTAGGTAAAAATCCAGAAATCATGCACCTTCTTCCATAAGCTTTCATTTTTTTGAATCAACCTCCTAATAATCTGCTATTAATTCTTCTGACTCTTCTATTGTGCCTATATTATCATTTTACCCCATGCACAAAATCACAGTACTGAATCAACATTGTACAATCAGATCTTCTATCTATAAACATCCACAATATCACTCACTCTTGGCACCTGGATAACATACTCTCAATCGTCTCTTTTTATTATTCCTACTTTGAAAAGTCCTATCTAGGTATCGTATCATAGGTCTCCAATTAGTAATTTATCAGTATTTCCTTTAGAAAAACCAACATTACCATTGCTCACTTCTGATTCCGCCCAATCTGGAGACAGACATCGAAACCTGTTACTGCGGGCACACAGGCAGATGATCTTTCGAGATCCCTCAATCTTTAAACTATTATTTCTCATTCCTACACAACCCTATATTCATCTGCAGACCTATTTTCAAACTACTCTATCTTTTTTCCCCCCATCTGCCGCCTAGCGAATCACTATTCCTGTACTACCCCTATAATCCCGTCTCCTCCTTCGCCTACGACATCCCTACTAACTTTTTTTTGCCACTGCTCTCCTTCTCACCTACGATAACCAACTTGTATCAAAAGTTCATCTCCATTTTCTCCACTGATCAGTCCTTGTATCTTCTTCCTTAGCACACCATTCTCTGCATTCACAACCACAAGCAGGCAATTATTCACATATTCACCTCTCACCGTCCCACAGTTATCACACAGAGCATACATACTTAAATTATTAGTCAAGTCTCTTTACTACCTCTTACCCTTAAACCAAATTTTTTGTTTAAGACTCCCCAACTACAGTTTAAATATTCCTTTACGCCTAGAAAGAAATAAACTAATATCTCACTAAAACAATGCTGAAAATGCTTTACCATCTAACACTTAAAATCATGCCTAACAGCCTAAAAAGAAATAAACTAATATCTTAAACAAGGTTAAAAAGTTTGAACAATGCTTCATAATCAGCTCTAAGCCCCTTAGTCCGCCCAGGCGATATATAACAAATTTTTAATTAATTTTTTTTTTTTTTTTTTTTTTCCTTTTTAATAAGTGGCCTAACAGTAGTCCAACTATTGTACCAATTAATTCACCAACTACAGTTTACTAAAATATTCCTTTACGCTAGAACAAATAATATCTATAAAACACAAGCTTTGGAATACAGTATCACCCAACCGTTCTAACAAAGTTAGAAAAATTTATACTTATCAGGTTTCCAACCTGGATTTTGTCAACCTTCCTCGGCAACAAACTCTTCCCCCATCGTAACATTACACAAAATTAATAACGCTTATATATCATCAATATAAAGAATAATCCTAATGGGAAGAGGCATGAGCAAAGCATTTAACAAAAAATATTTTCAAAAAATAATGATTTCAAACATCCTATGCGGTTACACTAAATAAGTATCTAGTAAATAATCCCATCTGCAAAAAGTGTTAACTTAAAAAATAAAGCTCCCAATGGCGGAATCTGTTGCTTCTCTTACTCGACATTTTCAATGGTTGCTAACTAATCCTTAAATAGAGAAACAATAAAAAACGCCGACAATGAACCAATAAGTCCTCGCAAGGGAACTACCCCAAATCGTCAATAGGGAGAATAGTCGACAAGTCAAACGGTCAACACATCATTTTTAGAATTTCAGAAGGTGTCCAAACCGTTGACACATGTTTATCTTATAGTCCGGGGACTACCTCAAATCGTCGACAGAAAAAATGGTAGACAGGGCATTAAGCAAAATTTTCATTTGTCCAAACCGTCGGTAAATTGTTATTATCTCAGAATCATGTCTTTTATCTGTGTCCATATCCATATGCATATCGATTGCATGGATTCGAACTCATTTGATAAAAAATCAAAACAAAACAGTTGTGAGTGAAAATGAAACTGTATTGCAATAAAAGAGCTTCACACCTTTAAAAAATATTAAAAAAAAAATTAAATATATGCTACCTAACGTAACTTAATATCACCTTACTGAACATAACATAACTTACTTAA
>JABUQX010031111.1:15000-42500 GCA_015478945.1 Trachelipus rathkii | reverse complement strand
ACAATAACAATAAAATAATAATAATAATAATAATAATAATAATAATAATATATAATGAATAATAATAATAATAATAATAATAATAATATAATAATAAATATAATAATAATATTCCATTCATTCTCAAACTTTGTAAAATAGACCTACACTATTAAATACATTTACTTAAATAAGAAACTGTTCACTGCTTTGAAAGCGGGGATGCTGAGGGGAAGAACACTGTAGTATTTCTTCTCGAGCCCTCGAATATAATACATACATGAATTTATTGCTTACAATATTGTAATAATTATAACAACTAATAGATAATAATAATAGTAATAAATAACAATAATAATAATAATAATAATATATGAATATAAAAATCAATAATGATTTATAATAGAATAACAATAACAATAATTATGTATTATTAATTATTATTGATTATTATTATTATATTGACACTCTTGAGAGACCTTCATTTAAATGGGCACACAATTCTATGTAATATTATATAAGGTATCTGAGGCATTGATACAGATAATTCACAATATAAACAATAATTGCAGAATATAATAATAATAATATATAATAAATAATTAATCATAATAAGTAATAATAATAATATAATCATATGAATCCACAATCATACCAATGAATATATTACTAATAATATATATAATGATAATAATATCAATAACATATACAATAACAATAACAATAACAATAAGCAATAACTAACAATAATAATAATAATAATAATAATAATAATAATATAATAATAAATAAATAATAATAATATTAATGTCCATTTAAACTACAGAAGACTTTGTAACAAATTGTATACTATGAAATACATTTTTTTAAACTTTTTAAATAAGGAAAATGATTGCACTGCTTTGAAAGGGGGATGCTGAGGGGAAACACAGTACGTTTCTTTTCGAGGCCCTCAATAATTAATACTACATGAAATTTTATTGCTGATAACAATATTGATAATAATTAATATAATAATCATTAATAATAATAATATAATAGATAAATTAATAATGAATAATAATAATAATAATAATAATAATAATAAATAATAATAATAATAATAATAATGAATAATAATAATAATAATAATATAATATAATTAATAATAATACTATAATTAGATAATAATAATAATAGGAATTTCATATCAGCCTTAGATTTTATAAAAGTTTTTTGATTTTATTTCCAATTTCTTAATAGTTATTTCTGTACATAGTGTTATTTTCTTAAATAATCTTTGAAAACAATTTAACATGAGAAGCTAAGAAGATATAATTTATTTACATATTCCCGACGCGTTTTCGTCTCTAAACTTGGACATCTTCAGAGGATTAATCTCTTGTGAGGGGCGAATGAGTCTTAAAATTAATATATAATAATTAAACAATGATTTTAGTCTACAGATAATACATTAACGTTTAACATTCTGTTCTAATCTGAGGGTTTATGATGTAGAGGCCTCCGCAATTTTAGTTTCAGGACTGTTCAGCATGATCCGTAATAATTAATTGTGAAGTGGTTTAGAAATTTGCTAATAGTTGCATTGACCATGTGCCGTTTTGAAATGTTCAAAGATTTTTGCTTGGGATGGTAGCGATGTTGATTTGAACTCTAACTCAAAACTAAGACACCTCAAAAATTAAAGTCACGACTATACCATAAATCCAAACAACTGTCATCTTCCTTTAGCACAGAGATGCTTTGACGAAACCATCCACGCTTGTGCACCATTTCACTCCCCTGAGTCACAGTATACGTCGACAGTATATTGGTTCACGAACGAATCGATATGTCGGACAGGCAAATCAACCATCGCTACAGTCCGCAAACATCTTTGACAATTTCAGAAACGGACGTCGGTCTCACTAATTGCAATATTTCTAAACACTGTGATAAATATTCTACGGCCATAATGTGAAGTCAGAAACTTAATATTGCGGAGGACTTTTACATTAAAATACACAGACCGGACATTAACATCAAATTTAATGTATTATCTGTAAGACAGTATTCATTGATTTAATTATTATAGGTGATTAATATTAAGACTCATTCGGCTGCACAAGAATCATGTTCTGCAAGATGTCTCAAGTTTGTCGACGGAATGCATCAGGATATCAATATATCAGAGATTGAACCAAAATTAAATCGATTTTCAAAGATTATTTCTAACAGATGAAACTAGTTAGCAGACATTGCACTATTTAAGAAACTTGGAAATCAAAATACAAAAGACTTTTTTTAATAATAATGAATAATAAAATAATAATATAATAATAATAATAATCATAATAATAATAAAATAAAATATAATAATAATAATAATAATAATAATATATAATAATAATATAATAATAATGATAAATCATAGCAAAATAATAAAAATAATAATTGTTAAAACAGATTATAATTATAATTATAGATTATAAATACTTTAAGAGAAGGGGTACAACCATAATTAAAAACCATGATTATAATTATAATATTCTGGATAGCCTACCTCTTATGTCAGTTTGTTGTTTGATAGTAGTTCAGATTGTCTTATCCAATCTTGAATTTTCGTAATTTCTTTTAAGGATTCTTATTTTTTTAATAGTGAGTCATCCAATCTCTCTCCCCTAAGTAATGCATTTTGCTGCATTTAAGTGTGACTTCATTTCAGAGGAGTCTTCCTCGCAGCTTCTTTGCGCCCCTGCTGTCCAGGGCAGCCTATTAACTTTAAAAGCTCATTCTATTCATCTCAGCAACTTGACCTCGTACGCCAATTGCCAAAGTGAGTCTATTTCCCCCTCTCCTTCAACCGTTCTGCTGCTCTATTTTTACATGTTCTGAGGGGGGGAGAGGAGAAGAAGGCGAAGCAGAAGGAAAGTGAAAAAATTTGCACGAGAGGAGGAGAGAGAGGCGAGAGAGAAGGAGGAGAGAGAGAGAGAGGAGAGATAGAGAGAGAGAGAGAAGAGAGAGAGAGAGAAGAGAGAGAGATGAGAGAGAGAGAGAGAATGAGAAGAGAGAGAGAGGAAGAGAGAGAGAGAGAGAGAGAGGAGGAGAGGGGAGGGGAAAAGAGCAAGGGCCGGGAGGAGGGAAAACGAAAGGAAAAAAGACCAGAGGGGAGACGCGAAGAGAGCAAGGGAAAGAAAAAACGCGCCGAAGGTGAGACGGGCCAGGAAGGTGACGAAGGAACCAACAACCGAACCAGAAACCTGAACCGACAGGACCCCAAAAAAAAAAAAAAGTGCATGGGCGCGCTCTGTGAGAACCAGCGAGGAGGGCAGCAGAGAGGCGACCGGCGAAGGGGGGGTGGGAGCAGACCGCCCGGGCCGGGGCGCCAGAGAAGCAGAAAGCGGAGGAGAGAGAGGGAGAGAGAGGAGAGAGAGAGAGAGACGAGAGAGAGAGAGATGAAGATCACCAGAGGGAGAGTGACCTAAGATCGATGAGACATATGGGAGATACATAGAGGAGAGAGAGATGAGAGAGCAGAGAGGGACAGCGCACAACGGAGGGCGGGCGCCCGGCAGTGGGAACCAGCTAGCGGCAACCCCGGCGGGCCAGAAACCGGGGAGCGGGAGAGCGCGCGAGAAAACAAGGGCGCGGACGGAAGGGGGGGCGACGCGAGGCCGGGAGTGAACAGCAGGAGAAGGGACCCGGGCAGGGAACGAGCAGCGGCGGCCAGGGAGGCCGCAAAAGCGCGGGGCGCCCAGAGGCGCGCCAGAGAGCAGGGCGCGAGGCGCTAGAAGGGCCAATGCGGGCCAGAGGGCGACAAGCAGAAAAGGGAAGGCGGGGGGGCGAACCCGGGCGCGCCGGGATGAGGGGAGGAGGACTAGCCAGAAGGAGGCCAGGCGAGGAGCAGAGCAGAAAGGGCGCCGGCTAGAGAGCCGAGGGGCGCGAAAGCCAAAGCCGGAGGGAGAGAGAGAGAAGATCGAGAGTATGAAGAGAGAGAGAGGAGGAGGGAGAGAGAGAGAGAGTAGAGAGAGAGAGAAGGAGAGAGAGAGAGAGAGAGAGAAGAGAGAGGGGGGGGGGGGGGGGGGGGTGGGGGGGGGGGGGAAGCACAGGGGGCCGGCAGTGGAGCGCGGGAGACCGGCGAAGAACCGAAGACAAACGACGGCAAAAGGGGGGCCGGGAGACTCAAAGGGGAACGGAGGGGAGGCGAGAAGAAAAAACGCGGAACCGAGGCGGGGGGGAGGCACGGGCAAAGCAGGAAAGGAAGGGGAAGCGCGGAGGCGGGACGCCAAGGGAGAGGGCCTGAGAAGAGGAAGGGCAAGTGAGGGCCAGGCAGGAAGGGGCGCCGAGAGAAGAAGAGTAGGTGGGAATGAAGACGGGCACGCGGCAAGCCGGGTAAAGGAAGCGGGTGAACCGAAAAAGGGGGGAACCGGGGAGAAGCGGGGGAGGAAACGGCGAAGCAGATGGGGGGTAAGGAAAGGGAACCCGATTTTATTGGTTGTGTTGATCAGTTTTATATGTTATTTTTTTTTTTATTTATTGTTGTGGTAGATTTAGTTTTTTGTAGATGGGTGTTTTGGTGATAAAGATATGTGTACGTTTGTTTTGGGGCGGTGAGAAATGCGGGGTGGAACATGTGCGGGGGGGGGGGAGCGTGTGGGAGCGTGTTGGTTGGGGTGTGGGGGGTGGGTGTTTGTGGGTTGGGGGAGGAATTGTTTATTATTTTTGGTGTGCGTGTTGGGAGTATTTTTGAGGGGTAGCTAGTTTATCGTCGGGCGGGACGGTGATGATAGTGTATGTGGGTATGGGTAGGTGGACGCTGGGGGAGGAGTATTGGCGTAATACAGTTTTTGGTTGTGACTTTAGGTGTGAGTATAGTAATGATAAGGAGGTATGAGGGAAAGGTATTAGACTATTTTGATGGGAAAGGGGTTGTGTGTAGAGTGGGATTTGTAGCGCGAGAGGAGAGGTTTGCGGGTTCTTTATTTTTTAGGTGTCGTGTTGTTAATGTGATTATTCTATTATTTATTAGAGCAGTCCGGTTGGCCTGGTCGCGGATGGGTTACGTTGTGTGAAATTTTGTGTAATGTAGTATTATGTTTTGTTATTGGATACAGATTCGCAAATTTGGATAAAGAGCAGCGGCGGAAGGTGGTGCAGGCACGTTGTTTATGGTTGGCTTTTTTGATTATTTTAATTGAATTTGGTGTTGTTCACTAGGATATTTTTTTTTAATAGTTTTACCTTTGGTAACAGCATTGATTTCGTGAAGGGCGAATAGGATAATTATTTTGGCGTTGTTTTTTTGTTTTATGGAGAACATGAGATAAAGGGATTTATATGATCGGGGGAAAGGCTATGGTATAGAATTTTTGATTTGGGAATTTGTTTGAAGTTGATCAGTGCTTTATAAAGTCATGGATTAAGTTGTTTTATTTGTTCTATATTTTTATTGTGAAAGAATTTTTTTTTATTTTTTTGTTCTGTTATTCTGATTTTATATGTTTTTTGTATTATTTTTTAGGATTTTTTTTTTTTTTTTTTTTTTTTTTTTTTTTTTTTTTTTTTATTTTTTTTTTTTTTTTTATATTTATATATTAAGTTTTTTTTTTTAAATGTTTACTTTTTAGGGGAACATTGTTGTTTTCTTTACGAATATAAAGTATAGCATTATATATATATATATATATATATACGATATAATATATATTCATATAATATATATATATATATATATACTATATATATATATTCTTATCTATATTATTAGCATATACAATTATCATATACATATATTTTAACTGATTTTATAAATATTACTAGTATTTGATCTATAATATATTATATACTATTATATATTATATATATTATATATAATATAATTAATTATTATATAATAAATATATTATATATATATATACCGAAGATATATTTATATATATAGTATATAATATATATATATATAATATCATATATATTATATTACTATATATATATATATACTTATATATAATATATATATATTATACTTTTTTACTTTTATAAAAAAAACAATGCATACAAATACAATACAATATACAAGCAAATTGAAACAAACTTTCATAATATTATCTTCAGGTCAGCTTTTTCAGAAGGCCCGACCATCCTGAGGCAAGGAAATGCTAGATTGGGATGAAAAGGAAAGTCAATGGGGATTGATGAATTTTCCAGTCAGAGGGGACTTCTCGTATGGAAATCTTGAGGCTTCATTCCAACTAGTTTCGTCCTGACAGTCATGGTTGGATAGTTTATTGTAAGCATTGCAAGATATCAAAAGATAGCCCCTCACCGATTCAAACCTTCTGCACTCAGAATGGCATGTGAGAGAAGTTGCTCAGAGCAAATGGCAAATATGATTTAAAAAAAAAAAAAGAATCAGGCTCACAAGATGAAACATCCAAAAAAACTGTTATTCATAAGTTCATATTTGAAAATGACAGAGACGGTAGCAGCCAGGTGCTTCCGGTTACTTTTTTCAAATTAGTGTAAAGTTGTTAGATAGTAACCGTCGATCAAAATCATCACCATGAAACCCAAAACACTATCAGCAGAGGTTCGTCAGGTAGCTCAGTTTCTACTGTAAGGAGATGAAGTCTGATAAAACCAATCCTAAAGACAACCTCTTCATTAGCTTTGAGTCAGAGTGCTGACTGCTCCCTGTCTCTTCCACAAAATATAGCTATGGAGGATGGAGAATCTTTACCAGTAAGGCCATGATTGGAAAACAGGTCTGAGGCATTCAGATGCAAAGCAGTAGACAGGAATTTAATGAGCCATGATGGTTCTTGTAGAAAATTTGTACAGTGTAGTTAGGCCTTATCATACAAGTTACTAACTTATGGTACTTAATATTATCTTTATTTGTGTAAGTAAATATACATTATGGTCATATGACTCAATTTCATATGATTCATATTTAATTTTCGATGCTACATTCTTCAGTTTTTACGCTTCAAAGAGAAGAAGTGTAATGTTGAATCAAATTGGATGTTTTTTTTTTATTTTACTCATGTTATTTCTATATGCTTATTTTTCAGTATAATGTATAAAAGTACTAAAACAGTGTTGCAAAACCTCTCTTAATTAAATTTAATGAAATGGAGGGAACAGCGGGGGCTGAAGAAAAAAATAACATAATAGTAAGAATATATTATTAAAAACAAAAAAAAAACAAAAAAAAACAGGAATAATGGACGTGACATCATGTTTGTTTAATAAGAGAATTCGCTCAATTTTTTTTAATAAAAAACGGTCGTTTTTATTCCACTGTACCATCTCTGATAAGTTTGCCTTCTATGATAGACTGACTTCAATTATTATCTATTAGACAGGACTATTGTGTTGAAAGGTCATTCGCTGATCTGAATTCATTAACCATTTGCTAATAAATCGAAATATTTTACCCATTTAAATTAATTAATCGTAAAGAATAAAGATAAAAAGCAACTCTCTTTTTTATACCTCTGTACCTAACTGTAAAGTTAGTAACAATTATATATATGATATATATATATATATAGTTATATTAATATATATTTTTATTACTAGATATTATGTGTATATATATATATATAGTATAATATATATACTATATATATTATATACTATAGAATATATATATATACTATATATTATCATAATCAAATAATTTTTATGTGAATTTCTAATTTGAACTTAAGAGAGAGAGACGGGAGAGAAGAGAGAGACAGAGAGGAAGAGAGAGAGGAGAGGAGAGAGAGAAGAGAGTGAAAGAATGAGAGAGAGGAGAGAGGAGTTTACACGTGCGTGCGATCTAAGCAGTCTATTTGTTACCTAATTGCTTGGAAACTTTTCACCATTTCTTATCAGAGGTATCATTAAGATATTTTTCGTAGCTTTAAATCTAGAAATTTGTATTTTATTGTAAAGTGTGATTCATTTTAATGTGCCCATTTTTATGATAATATCAGCATTAGTCATACTAGTATAACTATAGTGGTATACACATTGTTTTGAGAGATTGGTTGTGTGTTGTGTGTTGTTGTTGTTGTTGGAAATCTCTACTATGCTATATAGTATATATATATATATATATATATATTTATATAGTATATAATTTTAAAAATAATTAATTAATAAATATAATTTTATATATATATATATATATTATATTATATAAAAATATAATATATATATATATATATTATATATATATAATATATATGTAGTGGTATAGTATATATAATATATCATTCGCAAGAGGTAAGGTTTATGGCAACACTTACTGCACATTGCAGGAATATGTGAGACATGAGCTTTTAGCAATGTTAGAGCTTTAATCTTCGCTCTTTTTGAGTCCAGCTAGAGAGCTTTTGAGCTCAGATGGTGGATTTCTGCAACTTTATTAGGATCAAAAGACATCAGCTACAAAATTATATATAATATCCATATATATAATATTATATATAATATATATAGATGTTAAGTCTTATAATATATATTATATTATCATATATTATATAGTTATATTTATATATAATATATATATATATATTAATAAATATATTATTATATATATTATATATAAATATATATATATTATATATATATTAATTATAATATTTATATATACTATATAATTTATTATATTATATGATTAAAGGAGTACGGATATCCGCGATCCGCACATTTTTCTCAATATCCGCATTTCCATCATTCGCAGTCCGCATTAATGTTTTTTATCGGATAGGCAGATGTATCGTCATTAAACGAACGCTTTTATTAAATGTTATATCACCGCTGTAATCGCTAGGAAGAGTGATATCTAGAAATTGAACATCTTACATATGTAATAAGTCGTGTTCTTAATATATTTTCATATACGCTATGAACAAACACAAACGGTGGAAGACTGACAGTGGATGATAATGCGATTTTAGTTAATTGTATTACAGAGGTAACTAAGACTATAAGCTCAGAAAATCTTTTTTTGTCAGGTGGGATTCCTCTAGTTGCAATGATGAAAGCTGGTAATACTGACTATAAAAAAGGCTTTTCAAAAAAGATGACAGAAAAGCCATCATGTTTGCTGGCAACGACGTAGATAATAATTTCAAATTCTTCATGAAAACGGATACGCATGTGCATAGCAACTTTTCTGGATCCTAGAAACCAAATTTCTTAAACCACGTTGTTTTGGAAAGAGCGGTTAAAATTCATTTAAAGCTATGATCGATGAAATGCCGCTAAAGGCAGAACTTTACCAGCATTATGAATTAAACGATATTCAAAGAAACAGACACAATTTACCAACGCTTAAATATTTAATTCCTTAAACGGTGCCGACAAAGGGGCTAGGTCTAGCAGCGATGAGAGGTCTTGTTCAGATGGTGTCAAAAGACTCTCTATCATTGATCGAAGAATATCAACAGAAGGGAAAAAGCTTGGAATCAGATAAAGATCCACTGGTCTTGTGGAATGATAATTGTAAAAGTTTTCCACATCTTGCAGAACTAGCCAGGGAATACTTAGCATGCCTTTCAAAACAAGTTAGCTATAGAGTGAGCGTCTTTCAGTGGATGCAGATTCTCATTACGAAGAAAAGAGAAGCAAACTCTCCCTTGAAAGAGATCAGAAGTTTTAGCTTTTGAAGCATAATTTGAGATTTATTAATTTCAAGTATTATTATATATATATAACTTTTTTCCAAATGGGAGGAGGCTGGAGAAAGAGATTGGTGGGGTGCAAAAGAGTTGGGTCCACGTCCCGCAATCTGGCAACAAATTATATAATATATATATATATTATATAATATTATATATATATAATATAATATATATATATATATAATATATATATATATATATATATATATATATATATACCTGTTACGTTTTTAGTCTTGCGAAATTATAGAGCACATGAAGCAAAGCAGCTTAAAAGTGTAGAAGATTTTAACTTCAGCATATGAATCACAGAGATGAAGAGAGTTTCCACAGAATAATAAGTGTCAGAAAAGAAGAAGCACCCGCCATCAGCAACTACCTGAAGATACCAATATCCCACAACAAAACTCTAGTGCGCAGACAAAGTTTGGTTTCAACTTTGTATATAATAATATTTCGTAACATGAAACTCTAATTAAAAAAATTAAAAAGGCTAAATATTACTAGATCAATGCAATTTAATTTTGACCTGCAAACCCTCATCAAATTGAGTCAAGAGGAATTTTGTACAAAGTGTGAAACAGTTAAAAACAAAATCATAAAAATGTTCTAATTTCAGCAATCCGTCGATGCTTGGGAAGTATAATACTGGGTAAAATATAAGAAAAGTAGAAAAGCAAAATTAAGCATTAGGAAGCTGCTTTGTTACGTGAATGAGAGATTAAAAGAAATTACTCTAGTCAATGTTTTGTTCCCCCAAAGAATAACAGAATACCAAACATTACTACTGCACATTCATCGTAAACAAGCTAATTTATATAAAAAAGGTTAGAAAGAATTGAATTTTGCTAAAAAGCACTATAATCATGAAATAAAAACTTGTCGATTTAGTCTCAAGGTAGATTTTCAATTTACAAAAGATTTACTCCTACGTTTTGCTATAGTATTCGAAACAATTAGATGTAAAGTATCAATCCAAACTACCTGAACTGCATTGCTTGCACATCTGTTTGCAGCTTCACCACCAAAAGCTTTAGCAATTGAGGCATAATAGGTATTTTTTCTTCCTTGGTCAATTTCCCAAGCTGCTCTGTAATAAGCCAAGCGTCCTAATTCAACATCCATTGCCATTTCAGCGATCATAAATAGCAACCAGCCTGAGTTACTATCGAAGCCAAATTGAATACGTATCTAAATTACTAATTTAAAGAAAAATATTTAAGATTTCCATATATTTTCTTCAATTGATTTTTTTAATTGTTCGAGTTTTTACAGAGAAAATTTAAATAAAGTTTGGATCGAGATTTACAAAAAAATCTCACTTGATGATCACTAATAGGAACTGACCCACAAACGTTGATCTCTTCAAGGCACTTAGCTGTTTATTCCGTCAACCCGTTTTTGCGCAGATTACCCAATCGCTGAACGACAGCAGTGACTGCCATTGTTCAAAAGTTACCCTATCGCAGTTTTTAAAAACCAGCACCTTCGCCTAATGTATATAATATAATAGATCATAGATCCTAGCATATATCCTATAGCTAGTTTATATATATAGATATATATAGGATATGAATTATATATATTATATATACTTTACTACATCAATATCCTATAATATATATATATATAGCTATTAGTAATATATATATATATTATATATATAGTAATATAATATGACAGAGGTATATACTATATACGAGAATGAGATGAATAACAGCAGACATGTAGACAAGAAATTTAGGAGTGACAGCTTGAACATTTAGATGCACTTCAGTGCTCAGATGATTTGTCCCATTTTCACAGCATTCATACGATAATGTCTGGGCGGTCAAATGTTTTTATCTACTAATTCAACTAGATTCAAAGCATGGGCGCGTAATCAGTCCGAAGACGAACCCCCGGTCCGACCTTTACCTTATCACACTATCAACAATCGACGAAAAAGTCGGGACATTAAGTCCCTGGCACCGTAGCAGACTAACGCAATTATGGAAATGCCTGATGAACTGAATTTAAGTTTCTAAGCGGTTCAATCAATTTTAACTGAAGATTTGAAATTACGTTTAGTATCCGCGAAATTCATTCCAAAATTGTTGTCAGAGTAGCAGAAACAACACCGACTTGAAGTGTCCCAAGACCTGTTCAATCGGGTCGATGGGGACCAAGCTTTTTCAAATAGGGTAATTACAGGATATGAATAACTGATTTATGGGTATGACCATGAAACAAAGGCATAATCATCGCAGTGGAAATGTCTAAATTCGCCACGACCGAAAAAAGAGCCATAAATCGGTCGAATGTGAAGACAATGTTGATGTTTTTTTTCTATTCTACGGGTATCGTGCAGCACGAATTTCCCCCTAAAGGGCTGACAGCCAACCAGGAATACTATAAAACTGTCCTTCAGCGTTTGCGCGAGAAAGTGCAGTTATGCAATCTGGTGGGACAAAAATTGTGTCCTTCACCACGACAACGCACCAGCTCATGTGGCCTTCTCGATCAGGTAATTTTTGACCAGATTCCAAATACTTGTGTTTCCGCAACCACTTTACTCCCATGATATAGCTCCTGCCGACTTCTACCTGTTTCCAAAATTGAGAATTTCCCTGAAAGGGAAACGATTTGACTCAATTGGAGATATTCAGGCAATTCGCCAAGACACGAGAACATGTTTTCATTCACCAGAATGCAACTCGGTAGTGAGGGAAGATATCGCGCTGGTCTTTTCAGTACGTTTCAAGAACAAAACAAGCTTCCCGTACAACACCCACCCGCATAACCTAGCCCCTCTTATTGAGCAGTGACGCCACCTGTCCTAAATCTTTCCAATCAGAGTATAAATAAATTTACCTGTTTTGTTTATTCATCTCCAAACTCAACTGACTTTCCTAAATTATTTGACTACAATCACACCAAAATAGAGCACACTTTCTAGATTTTCATTTTCAGTAATCATCATTTTCGAGCTTTCCTTTTGATCTCAAAAGATTCAGCTGGGGAAGAGTTCTAATATTTTTTATGCATACTAACCATACATGAGCAAACTAGTATCACTTACTATCTTTATCCATAAATTTATCGTCATGCAGATTATTAATCATAGTAAACAAGAATTGCTGAGTCGAACAGAGCTGATTTTTTGATATTTTGATGGGAAATGAGTAGCCGAGTAGTTGAAGATGACAAGAAAAAGTTTTAACTATAAAAATGAGGTGGTTTGTAGCCGAGCCAGGCCACATATTTAAAATGATGACCGGAGCATGAAATTTTTTAATGTAGGAGCGGAGGTGAACTGCAATGGAGGACATTTCGCTCGAAACTCCACCGGCATATTTTCCCTTACCCATATACAAGACCTTTTTTTTTTTTATTAAGACTTCAATATCCCATATCTCCTAAAATGATATAAGCGCGTTTCCTACCAATAATAATTCTTTTCATATGATCTCTATGTTCCATGCTTTCGTCTTCGAAGGTTAGCGTCGACGTAGAAATATGAAAGTGAAGTAGACGTTATGTACACTTCGTAGTGACTTTGAACATCTTCGATTTCTTCTTTTTATTGCATCGAATAACGAGCATTCTTAAGACTCATAAAATAACGTACTTTTCATTACCCATTTGTACCACCCTTCTCTGTTCACTGGAACATTCTAGTCCATCCATTTATATATCCCAGCTCCGCGTTACCTGCACACCGCTGAAATGGCGTGTCTTGTAACAACGTCGTGCAGTTCATTCGTATCTCTCTACTTTGGAAATTTCTCTCCAAATCTGTGGTTTCTAATTTATTTATTTGTCTCCATCCAACCAACTTAAAACCTAACCATAGATCGATGGCATATCAACCTTACTATAAAAGCTATAATTATTCTAGTATATATATAGATATGTATCATATATATATATAATAGTATATTTTATGATAACACCTATAGTAGCATATATATAATATATTTATTATATATATATATATATATATATATCATCAGGTGGGCACCCCGCTATTAGGGTAGTCCGCTAGCGCCACCTCTCACTCAGAAACATGTCCGCTAGCGCTCCTCCGCACTATTCAGGACCATCCAAAACCTCCGCTTATCCGCAAGTCCGGCACGTCCCGCACGTCCACTCCGCATGTCTTCCTCTAATAATATATAATTATATATAGTTATATACCTTACAAAAAAATATTTATAATCATCATTGAAAAAATTTATAATATTTACAAAATCTCAAGATTTCCTCTTCCTCCTCAATGTATCTTCAAGGACAAATTTAGCTGCCTTCAAAATTAAAGCAGTTAGGCTGCCCATTTGCCTTCAAAATTCCCCCCAATACTAAATAATCGCTCACAGCAACCTGAACTAGGAGAGGTTAAATTATGTTTTCATGAACAAGTTCAAACAAATTCTCCAATGCTGAAAGGCGAACAGATGTCCTTGGTGAGAGATGCTGTGTTAGTTCCTTGAAATCCACAGTCCAATTGAACATGAATGATTAACAATCCTCACCTAAAAAATTCATTTCCTGCCTCCTAAGAAATATTTTGAACATCCCTGTCCACTCTCTGAAATAAGGTCTTCGTTCAAGAGTTTCAAGTAGAATCCATTGAAAGCCTCGACGCCTGCAGGGTCGATGCTAATGCTACGTATCAACTCGGTATATATTATATTTTATAATATAAGATATATATATTGAATATAGTATATATATATATTAGTATATACATAAATATAGTTACTTAAAAATTATAGTAAATAAAATTAATATACTTATATAAATCACTATAAATACCATTTATGTATATTTATTCATATAATAGTATATATATATTAATTATATATATATTATACTCGTATATATAAAATATATAGTATATATAATAATAGCTATAAATATATATATATATATATATATAATTATATCTTAAATTCAATTTAGACATCTATATATAATAAATATTATATAATTATGTCATATATATATATATATATATATATATAACTATAGTATACTGAGTGAGCCTATATATATATATATAGTATAGATAATATATGATATATATATATATATAGATATAGTATACTCCTAATAAATTATATAGATCATTGTGGGTTTTACACAGATGACTTTAATAATAGTTGCCCCTATTATAAGTATAGTATAACTATAATAATTAAGAGTTATAGACGCAGACTGAAGATTAAGCCATTTCGACGTCCTTCATAAATCGATTTTTACGTATCTATCTATATATATGATGCATCCAAAAATTTAACCAATGTTTGGACAGTCTTACAATTAAAAAAACAATAAGTCTTAGAACAAAGTATAATTAAGTATGAAGAAGACACCCCCAAAAAATTATACTTTCTCATTTCTCTAAGCCAATAAGAATTCTTTAAATGAGAGTAAACCTCATCATATACTTTCATTTTTTCTCCAAAAACAGTGCGGAACAAAAAAGAGCGGAAAGCTTTTTTTGATCCGGCGACGTGTCAAGGCCGGCATAATTTCCTAACGCTCCGCACCTCCGCTTAGCCGCCAGCCTAGTTCTTTGGGTACCGCCCTCCCGCTCACCGGACTAGCGCTAACAAAGAGGCGGCAAGTGCCACCATCTGAATATTAATAATATTTATATCAGTATTAGATATATTATACTACCGACAAATAAATAACGATATACTAATATATATATATATGCCCTATAATCTACTATAGTATGATTAGGATATGTATTTATTATATATATAGATATTGAGTATATATTTTTATAATATATGTTATCTTATATATACTATATATATATATACTTATTAATATATGATGATATATATATATATATATTAATAACTCATCTATATATATATAGAGTATATTTATATATATATATAGTATAGCTTATATATAATCATATATACCCGTCAAACATTTATATATATATCATATATTTTATATAGTTAAGTCAACAACTTATAAGTCTGCTGAAAGGTCCTCCATCTCAAATATTTGCAATGAAAGTTAACTACAAATCTACTCTTTTTTATATGAGCGATTATTCTCTTTGATATAGATAGCTCCTGGTGACTTCATTAGCGCAACTTTACTGTCAGTGTCAAACTCACCCAACTCTAGATCGTCAGCAGGTTATCTTCTGCAATAGCATTTGGTTTTGAATTTTTTCTATTCTTTTGAATGATCGACGCCCATTAGCGTTATCTGTACACTTAGGAAGTTGTCTGACGGTGCTCTAGAAGATTTACTTAAATTGGGTAATTTTTATTGCGTATTCCAACGTTACTGCATCGTCTACTTCGTTTAGTTTATTTCGCACTTGATCAACAGTCGGACAAGGTGACATTGTGGTTGCATTACTTTTCTTAATGTTATTGGTACACTCGCGACGACTAGTACACCAGCCTAAATAACATCCCAGAAATCCTGATTCCCATTCTTGCAGTTCGGCAGTATATCCATCATGTTGTAGTTTGAGAATTGTTATGCTCAAGTAACAGACCCTGTTTCACACTTTTTGATGTCAACTCCGCCTCGCCATAGTGATATGCTTAAATCTTTTAGTTAAGAATTTAGAAGTAGAACCTCTTCCTAATGTTACGATAATATTCTCTTATTAATTTTTACTAATGCTTATTTTGACAGATTCCTTACGGCAAGTATAATTTTTTTCGCTAACTCGTAGTCCATTTTGCAGAAGAATGGCACTAAATATCTTTTTGTTTCGAAACATGATTAGATAGATGAGCGAACCTATTCTAGAGACAGCCTCAACTTTACCGAGACAGGTAAGCTCTCAAATGGAAGTACAAAATTCCATACGTAATGACGACACATATTTCCAAGCATACACGCGCCTTTAAGGATCTTCTATCTCTCGATACATCGTAGATGAGAGAAGATTCTTCTGACCCAATTACATAATTTCCTTTCTGTCCTTGAGAATGCAATCCTTCAGAAGATCTCTATCTTACAACTGAATAACCTTAGGAATTATGGCTATTATGAGCTTTGGTTGCCTCTGGATCTGGACTAAAATATTAATAATTTTTTACTATAAGAGAAAGAGTATATTAGAATGAGGACAAATAACACAATCAAACTATAATTGATAAAATTTTGAGATCACTGAATATGCTGAAAATATTTTGTCATCCATTAATAAATAAATAATAATATAATAATAATAATTAAGAATAATAATAATATAATAATTATAAAATAATAATAATAATATATAATAATATAATAATAATAATAATAATAATATAATAATTATTCCTATGAGGATTTAATATAAGAAATTGAAAATAATAAATAATAATAATAATAATAATAATAATAATATATAAATAATACCTTAAATAATAATAAATAAGAAAATAACAATAATAATAATAATAATAATAATAATAATATTAATGAACATCAATAATAAATAATTAGCGTCATTCAAGATCAGTTTTAATAAATACTTTCTAATGGTAGAATTATTTCTCTTTAACTTAGTTGCTTCCTTTATGATCTGAGTTTCAAGTTGTAGTGTTTTCAAGGAGAAAGAGAAAAAAAATATTAAAATTATTGCGGAATTTTCTTACTGAGTTATATTTGCTTATGTATAGTGTCATCTTAAACTTGAAACCACATCCAAAATATCTCCCCACAGCCATTCAAATGCATAAGAAAGTTTACACAAGGGACCTAGTTGTTAATTATGCAAGTAATTCACAAAAAGCAGATGATATTTAAGAAGATTCAAAAATGTCAAAACTTACTCCGTTCTAGCTAGTACAAAATAGAAGGAAGCAACTCCAGCGTTAGTAATAAACATCTTTTGTCCATTCAAAATATATTCGTCACCTTTCTTAACAGCAGTTGTTTTAATAGCTCCAACGTCAGTATCCGCAACCAAACATATTGTGAGACAAATAGCATGAATAATTGGAATTTAAAATTTTTAGTATTCAAGTGTAGTTATTTATTTAGAATTTTAAATTTGCAAAAAATATAAATTTGTTTTACCGCAGTTATTGGTTCGGACACTAATCTTCCCAAATATTTCTTCTTTTGCTCTTCATTTCCTGCTATTAGTATTGGGGTTTGCTATAATATAATATATAATATATATATTATTAAATAACAGAATTTAATTTAACAATTATAAGTTTTAATATTATAGATTCAAATACAAGAGCAATAAAAATGATAATTTTATAGTATAAAAAATATATATATTATAATAAAAAATACTATATATATATATATATATATATATATTATATATATATATTATATATATATAATTAAATATTATATATATAGTATTATATATTATATATATTAATATATATATAATATATATATATATATATATATATATTATATATATTATATATAATTATATATAATTAAATATATAATAATATATTAATATATAATATATATAGTATATTGTATCTGTACGCTTTATTTATTAGGGAGGAAAACATTATCTTCGATTTCATTACTTCCGGATGTGGATGTAGTCTTTAGTCATCAAAGAGTTGAGCTCCGACAGGGTATCTTATATAATTTTAATAACTTACCTAAAACTTTTGAGTAAAAAATTATGCCATTTTATCACTATGACCATATTGAGGCTTCACCTCTAGTCATTCCTATTCGATAATATCCCATTCTTGCTTTCTAATAGTAAATCTTAGCACAGCTTTATCAGCTTACTTAATTATTAAATATCTTATCTCTCCAACATCTCACATCCCTAACCTATAGTGTATCTTTTACACTTTTATCGAGCGATTGGGGCATTACATTGTATGTATTAGGCTTTAACTCGCGCTTTTTATAATAGCTTTTGAACCTTGATGACGGAATTGGACCTTTATGCCATAATAAGTTTGTGAGCATTAATCGCTAATGGGATGAGCAGGTTCATTCCCTCTACGTCTAATCGTTCTCTTCAAAATCCATAGTTCGATTCGTGCTAGTTCTCTGGCCATTCAGGTCTAGATGTGTTAAAATACAGATGCGCAGTCGAGTGGAAAAATTCTCTTTCTGCTATGAGCTTTGACTAAATTTTTCATTAACCCAGGAAGAGTGTTTGCAATCATAGCAGCAAAAACAAACGTTCATAAGTAGCAAAAAGTATGTACTGACTTCTTTCGTTTTAGCTTACTGTCAAAATCTTTCTGGTGTTTTTAACAAATAGCATCTTTTAAACCTAATTTTTACTATATCTACCATTTCCTCCTTCTATTGCTTTTATGGTTGCCTTTTTAACTTTCTGTTTTCCTCCGCTCAACCCTAGAAGCTCTTAGCGTAGTGATGTCTATGCAACCATTACTGTGAATTTTATTTTGCTTCGAGTCGCAATGGGCTCCAGTATGATTCTATCGAACGTTTAAGGACTGCAAATCCAATACTTTCTACCCCAGATGCACTTCCTCTTTTCTAATGTTTTTCTTTTTAGACAAGACAATGCGTCCTGATGCTGGGCAGCCTGTACACCGTACTCTCGACTTTACAATATTCCTTAAAATAATAGATAGTACTACCTATAATTAATATTATTATATCCTTGTTATTGGAAAGCTCCTTTAAATTATCTATCATCTAAATAATACTTATGTTATATATATAATATTTAGTCATATTATATAAGAAGGCGATGACCGGATGTCAAAATTTGACTCTTTGCGGATGCGGTCTTAAAGAGGGATAAGTGAGGATGCCGGCATCGCGGGATTGTCTGATCTTAAAGTAGAGAGATCCGGGATGCGGATGTTTACTCTTTGACTTGAATTAAAAATTATATATTAATATAATATATATATATATTTATATATATATATTATATATATTATATTAGATATATATATGGTATATATATATATAACAGATTATAATATATATTACTAAAAAGTTGAAGTATATATATATATATATATATATATATATATATATATATATATATAATACCCACTACTAGATATATTATAATATAGTATAATATTATATATATATAATATATATATATATATAATATTATACAGTATATATATATATTTATATATATATATATATATATATATATATATAATATATATATATATATATTATATATATTATAGTATAGAATATATATATATATATATATATATATAATATATATATAATATTTACAGCTGTCACCACCACTCAGGGCAGAGCCTATTCAAGGAGGGGGATGTGCACACCTCATTATTCATCAATAACGCAAAACTAGCAGATGAGCATATACAGCATTCTTAAAGAGAGACGAGAGATTAAATTCAGCAGGAAACACAGAAGATGGAAAAGAATTCCACAGAGAACAGAGGTGGCCGGAAAAGAAGGAAGACACCACAGCGAACAAGCCTGGAGTTACCATATCAACACAAAACTCAATGCGCCACAACAGCACCCCTTGATGCTTACGAAGTTGAAGGCGTACGATAGAGAGGTGCGTTGGTTACGCTACTAATAAGCCCCCCCTCGAAGGCCACACCTGCCGCTGGGTGCGTTTAACCTTATAGAAAAGGATAAAGGCACCAACATTGCGCCTAAAGATAGAGGGTCATGGAACTGGAAAGTGCAGAACATTATAAGCCTTTTGGCCTTTGACTCGACCTATCAAAAGCCGGGGTGAAACCAGAGGCCCCCCTGATATGAGAGCGAAGAGGTACTCCATACAAGAGCGGGATGCCAGGCCTGTATAGCTCTCAACTGGCAGAGAGGGAAAAAAAGTCTTGCGCCAAACAGAACTCCCAGTATTCTTGAGGCCGCGATCCAGCAACCGTTTTCTGATATACTTGATAGAATGTAGGTTTCCCAAGACATTTATTAGTGTTGTAATGAAACATATCAAGCCCAGCGGATGTTTCTATAGAAACAGGAGGATCTGGAGGAGAACCCTGTCGAAAGAGGTAAGAGACAAGTGTAAGGGTCTAGGAGAGAGGAGATTTCGTTAGAAACAGATGGGTTGTTTTAAAGAATTGAGATTTCACAAGGTTGAGACGACCCACCCGGAAAATTGCGCGTATCCAGATCGCGGAGATTACAAATCGTGAAAATCTTAAGACACGAGACGGCAATTTCCAAGACGTAAATAAGAGCGGTGTCCAGCAATTGCTAATTTGACCGTTTGCAAGAAATGAAGAGCGGCTCGTGATTTTCATCGGCAGACTGACGTGGACACTAGTTAGATGCGCAGGTGAGAAACCAATCATACAAAAAAGAGTAGAAAATAAAGTAGGAGATAATGACAAAAACCCGGAGGAGCCCACTTTACAGAAAAAAGAAGTAGTCGCCCCCATCAACAACAGCCGAGTTGCAGAATTTGAGAAAGAAAAATTAGATTTGGAAAAGGACGCGATCGTCTTAGGAAACCCAAGGAGAGGAAGCTTGGAGCCAGTGGACGCGCTGTTATACCCGGTCAAATGCCTTGTCGTAATACTGTTCAAGCGCCACCACGTCACAGATCTCTTCCGGTAGTCCCTCAGGGCGGAAATAACATAAATCAGTTAGACTAGAAAGTCATATCCCAGTAGACCTTCGAGGTACACGGAAAGCCGTACTGCGATCGAAAAGAGGCTGATGAGACTCCAAGATAATACTAATATGAGAGTTGAGACCGAGGTTGTCAAATATCTTAGATAGCATACAATGAGAGCTTTATTAGGCGATAGTTGAAGGAGTATCAGAGCGCGCTTCTTTTTTTCGAGAAGCAGGTTGCATGGCTCGCATTCCAACCACGGAGAACCTATATTCAGATATATGAAGACATAGAGTAACAATCATGCTTTTGACTGCAGGGCCCGGGGTCACACGTAAGGCGACACTACCCTTAAAATTCGGGGGAGTGTCAATTGTCATCCGCTGCCACCCCCTCTCCATACGGTCAATGATTTCAGCAGCCCAATAACCCGTCTCTCAAAATGTTAATCTAACCAGGCAATGGCCATAGACACCTGAGAGGAAGAGGAGGAGTATGAGGAGTAGGAGAGTGCCAGAATCGTCTAGGATTGAGTTAGAGGGGAAAAGTAGCGGAGGCCGAAGAGATTTTCCTGTTCAGTTGGAGGAATAGCAACAGCAAACCGAACAGATTTCGTATAGAGGAGGAGAAAGACAGATTTACAGAGGTTAGAGATGTTTTATGAAAATTGAGACAGAAAGATTTGATCAGTAGAGAATCAAGAGGTGTAGGCACTTTCTGTTTGAATGAAAGCCCGCTTTGCTCGACGAAGAGTATCTCTGCAACATTTTCTAGCTGAATGAAAATTAGCAGTGATAGAGGAAGCGATAATTTTCCCAAGCCTCGAAACGCACTGCTTTAGCCTGCATGCACCAGAGAGCAAAGCACGATCGAAACCTATGGCTAAGTGAGGAGACGAAAGATTTACCTCAGAATGACGAATGTCTGCTCATACCATCAACTTACAGACTTCCAACAACTTACACGCAGACGAAGAGCTTCCACCAGAGTCAAGCATCATTCGCCTAGATTATAGCTACCTTAGATGCCGAAGACAAGCCCTCCCCAATTCGCCCGATCAATTGAGTGCCAGAAAAAAAACGCCTATGGCAGGATGGAGCTGTTATCAATACATCATTATAGTAATAATCATATATATATATATTATAGTTATATATATATATATATAAGATATATATATAATATATATAATAAATATATATATAGTATATTTTAATGTAATTATATCTATATATATAATATAATAATAATATATATATATATAATATATTAAATAATAGGTATATATATATATATAATATATATTTATATATATATATCTATATATATAATATATTATATATATAATATATATATATATATATTATATTAATTTATAGTTATAATATATATATATATGATAATATTAATTATTAATATTATAGATATTATACATTAAATCGAAATTCAATAAATACCAATATATTTCACGATAAACTCCATGATAAAGGATGCCTAAAAAAATATTTATATTTTATAATGTATTCAAATTCAAATGTAGAAAACATCCTCAACATCTCATTTTCAAAAGAGATGCGGAATCGGGAGGCGATGTGCGTTAAGTGAGTCGATGCGGTAATGCGATGCTTAGTTCAATTTAGGTGCTGGAATGCTTCCGCCAATAATGCGGTAATGCGGATGCGCATGTCATGTCCATCACTAATAATTTATATATACTTTCGTACGTCATATCTTTCTAACTGTTACGTTGTTATCTGTATATTCTGTCTAATGTCTTTGAATCATTCTTATACTACACAGTTCTTAGATCATCTAGGTATCTCATTCTCATGTTTCCCGATCAGGAGCTATCTTTCAGCACTCGAAGCCTTTACTGGAGGTTTATACAATCCCACAGGATTTATGGTCTTCTGCTTTTATGGAAATGAGAAAGCCTTTGTGGTGGCTACTTACATTTCAGATATTTAGCCACTAGAGTCATTATAATGCGTCGCAGCTCTCCAAGCTACTCTTTTGCTTTCTATTATCCTACATTCACTTTTGTAATGTTGCCATAGCTTTTCAAATCGTATACATATGCGTTGTCTTCTATCCTTATTAAATAGTTTGTTTCCTCCAGATTCATGTCTTATCAAACTCTATTCCTTCTTCACATAACCAATCTTAGCTGCTCATCTAACATTTCTTTCTATATAAGGGAGATGTCTCGTCACTCCACTCTTCAATCATTTCAAATCTGTTACTTGGTACTGCCAAAACTTCGGCTTAGATTGCATTTGGAATTTTGACCTCTCACTTCTTGAGTTTCTATTAACGATACATTGAGATAACCCCGGCTATCTGCCAATAAATCAGCATCAGTATTACGGATGTCCTGGAAACCCGTCCACCCTTTTAATAATATATATAGATACTGACGTTATATATAATATATAGTATAGCTATATATATGTGGATATATAACCATAGTACTATATTATAAGTAGATATTATATATATATATATATTTAAATATAGGCATTAAATTTTAAATAAAAATTGGAAGATTGCACAGTCATTTTGGAACAAGTATACTTATCGAGGATAGTATATACTATATAATATAATATTATATATTATATAAAGACTTTGAAACAATAAGTGTTATGGGTAGATATAATATATTATATATAATACAAGAGTGATTCAAAAAGATGGTAGAAAATTTTATTTTGTAAACAAATATAAATGCAAAAATAAAGCTTAAAAAGTAATAAAAACTTAAAACAATGTGCTTAGTTTTCCGTCTGGTTGTCTGTATGTGTTTTTTACAAATATTTTGTATCTACGAAACCAAAGTAGGTACAAACCCTATATTTGGATGAGTCACTGTTGCGACTGTTTTGTGTAGTGCTAATGACGACAAAAATAAGTATCAAACTTATATAAACTTTAAAAATGGCGGCCTAAAAAGCATTTGAGGTGACATGCCATGAAAGCGGATGACTTAGGTTAAAAGGTTAAGGAACCAAAAAAACAATTATTTGGTTGTGAGCGCAGAACTCGAAAATGTATAACTTTAAAAATTATTGACTATTACCTAGGGGGAATGTGAGAATGTAGTATTGGAAACATTCTCATTAAATAATAACAGCTCTTCCACAAACAGGCTACGCCCTTCCATTTTAAAAAATATTCAGCACATTGTGACCAAAACAACCACAAACTGTAATACATAAATAACACTGTCTGTTTGCGTTACGCATTACCATGTAACTCATTGACTGTGTGTGTGTCTCTTACGTGTTTCTTTCGTTATTGATTATGATTGTAATTACCACAGTTGTATTCATACTCTGAAACTACTGACATGCATTTCTAATGTATTGGAGTAGCGACACTTGCAATTAGATATCATGCAGCACATGACGTTTGTACCAAGAGTAAAAGATATCACAACCGAATTTGTCCAGTCGCAAATAGATTTTATTTGCCAACCTATCATCTAAACGGCCTGTCCTGAGCTATACAGGTATTTCTGACGAAAGTCCTAAATTCAGAACAGCGCATCAGTCAGACCCCGATCTTATCATAGGATGTTGATTCAGACAGAATAAGAATAAGCTTAATGAAATTTCTGAGCATCCTGAGAAGAGAAGCAAGCTGAAACATTGTACTAAACAGTTTTAATTCGACAACACGATATACGTTAGATTAGGTTACTAACACGTTGAAGCAAACAATTTACACCTTGCGTAACACGTCCTATCAGGTACCAATTACTCATCATTTGACACGTGATATGCGTGTGTCGTGTTTTTATTTGTAATGGTTTTTGAACACACATGTATGATACATAACTGTAATTATACGAAGTTTTATTTTACGACTTAGGCATTCACTTTCAAGAACAACTACTTACGTTATATAAGCGTCATAAAACCACATATCATTGGCAGACGAGAATTCGGCATGCCATTAAACAAAGTACTTTCAAACACAAACATCATTTTCATTTAAACATTTGGCGTTTAAGAATTTTACATGTAATCATTATTTGTAAATGTACTTTATGTATCAAGCTTCCGCCCAGTATCTTGTTCATAATCCTAACTGAATTTTTTGATATTTCACTGATTCTCGTACCCTTGGTTTGATGATTACTCTTCAGTCTGCTGTCATAAGACATTGTGAAGGTTTGCATATATGTATTGGGCTTCCGTGCACCACCTTTATGAAAGACTCAGTGAACACCTGAATGGACCTTTCCCATAGCAAGTGGATAGCGAAGAATCGGGTGGCCCATTACACGTGAGCTAGAAGAGGTCACCAGACCTAATCCTTTATGAGGAGATATATACTTTAGGGACATCTCCGAGACCTTAGTATACTATCTCCAATCAGACACTCTTTGAGAAACACACTTACGATTAAGGATTTAAATATGACGAAATTAGAAACGATCAAACAGACGATGCTGAATAATCGTTTTAACGAGGTCACAATCGATAGAAGAAGACAGTGGCACGCTGTGCTGGACGATCTACGGGGCTCCATTTTTCAACATCATCACTTAGTCTTGTATATTCATCCTGTAAAGGTGTGATTTAGAACAGTTGTTATTAATGTTGCACAAAATCTAAACCTATCATCGCAATATAATATGTTTATGTACCAACCTTCCTATTCGAGATGGATTCATTCATTCGCTCAAATAATTTAACGCTCCGCCATTTTTAAATTTAGAGTTTGCAACTTAACTTGGTTTCGTAGATACAAATATTTAGAAAAAAAAAAAAACATACAGACAGTTCAGACGGAAAACTAAGCCACAATTTACGTTCCATACCTTATATAGGAACTTTACGCTAATTTCTTGCATTTCTTATCATTAAACCACATTTTACCATAACTGTTGAGAACACCCATATTATATATTATATAAGGAAATTAATCATTATTTTAAGACAACTAATGAACTGCAAAAATGTGCAATATAAGTTTCATATATTTGATAAAATAATATACAATATTTATAATATATATATATATTTATATCATTTTCATAGGTATAGTACTTACCTGAGTACTCTACGGCTTACCGCTAGATACTATCTATACTTATATATATACACGGCTTATATATACCGTATACTCTACGATATCTATCCATATAAATATTATATATTACTCATATTATAATAATAATTGTTATCATAAGGATACCTGATAATATATTTATTCTATATATATATTAATAATTTAAATATATTATTGAGATGTCACAAAAATAAATAAGCTTAGAGTTATTAGTAAATATAATAATAGTACATATTTCAATTTCTACGCAGTGAATCTTTTGAAATTTACGCGCTTACCAAATGACCACACACATTATATATACTATCGATAACATAATACCTAGGGTTTGCATCTATATACCTATAGCTTTACTGGCTCTATACGTAGTGATCTTACTGATATATTATCATGAGCTATATACTTATAATATATATACTATACGATCATTACATAATAACTATCTAATATATTGATCTATATAATTACGTGTATATTGTATATTGATCCTATGGTTCCAATATATATCTTCATACATTTATTACTAGCTGTTAGATCGTCTACTAAGCGGGATAAACTTTGAATTTATTATTATTAAAAAATTATTTAGTACTATTACTAATTCGCACAGGATACAAAATTTATTATATTCTTGGAATAAAAAGTATAAATTATAATATTTGCTCCTGACTCTACTAGGATCTCGTCTCCCTAGCGTCAGACTCCTCGGCCCGTATTGTTGATTACTCCATAATATTTACAAAATGAGTTCAAGTTTATGATACTATTACGTTAAAGAATATTTATTTAACTTGCAAATATATAAATATCTTAAAATACAACTTATATTCTCGAGCTTCACTCGGTCTCCGCTTCACATCCGGCTTACTGAGCTCCGTGACTCAGTCTAATGACTCTGGTTCGTTTTCTAAAATATATTTCAGCTTCCGATTATCTGAGGTTATTATTATTCTACAAAATTTTACAAAACAAATTTTTTGAAAATTTAATATATACAAATCTCGGGCTCGGCGCTCCGGCTCCGGCTCCAGTCGGCCAAAACTGCCCCATTTATATGATTGAGAATAAGCCTGAGCCTGGGTTGAACGTAGTGAAAATATAAATAATTATATATTTCTTTAATATATAATCATTAAATATTAAGAAACGTTATTTTGATCCATGTGAGTAAAAATGATATAAATTGCAGTTTCGAAAATTAGATAAAAAGGATTATTTTATTTATATACAGTTTATGAATACAATTTTTCTAA
>JABUQX010031111.1:0-10000 GCA_015478945.1 Trachelipus rathkii | reverse complement strand
AGAAAAGAGGGAGAAGAAGAATAAATTGTATTTAGGTTATTTGGATTTGCAAACAGGCGTATGATTAGGATAATTAGGGAAGATCTAATGGCAGGTGTTAGTGATTATATGGTGTTTTAGTGGTAGGCTTCTGAATTGAATCAAAAGTAAATGTATGACGATAGTGAAGCCGTGTGTAGAATAAATGGTGTCAAGGTGATTGGTTTAATATTTAATAGCGGAGATGAGGCTTGGGATGTATTTTTGTTCTTAGTTTATTCAAATTTATATATGGACTTGGGGCTATGAAAAAGAATTAGACGATGGGGGTGGCAGGGAAAATGGTGTTAAAATGAATGGGAAAAGAAATGCGGATTGATTGGTTTTGTGTGTGGCGAATCGAAAAGAGTTTTGAGAGGATTGGTAGAGGAGATTTGGCGCAGGGTGTGTAAAAGGAGGGGTTTAAATGTAAACGTAAACGTAGATAAAGAGTAAGGTTATGGTTGTGAGTGGATGACAGTCCTTGGTGTGAAGATTTAATGTTAGATGGTGAGCAGCTGAAAAAAGTGTCTCTGAGTTTAAATATTTTAGGATATATGTTGGATGAAAAAGGAGGGAACGATTGATGCAGAGTGTAGTAGGAAAGTTGTGAAATGTCAAAGGAAGGTGGCTGGCTCCAATTAAATCGGTTTTTTGTGGTGGATGTAAGGGGAACTAAAGTCTTGAGGGCGCTAGGGTCCTTATACATGAGGTATGGTTGTTAACCTGTGGTTAATGTAATAAGTAGTGAGACTATGGTCTGGAATAAGAGGCTTAGATCTAAAGTTCAATGTGTAAAGATGGACAATCTTAGAGGGGCGGTGTTTTTAGGTGTGAGAAGAATTGAAAAATAAGGAATGAATGTATTAAGACGTATTAGAGAGTAATGTGGTGTGAAGAAGGGGTAAATTGAGAGAATAAATGAAAGTAAAACTTTGAGAGATGGTTTGGTCATGTTGAAAGAATGAATGATAGTCGGTTGGTTTAGGCGGATGTATAGTGGTGAGTGTGTTTGGAATTGACCGGCTGGGAGACCGAAGAAAAGGTGGATTGAGTCAGTAAAGGAATGTCTGGGGAGAGAAAAGGGAATTTTGGCAGAGGGCGAGAATAAACGGTGCATAGATAGGAGGTGAATGGCGGGTTTTTGGTAGAAGGGGGTTATGGTTGTGGCCACCTGGGCCAGGGGGAAATGAACCCCTACACTTGACGATATGCATAGTGAGGGTCCGTCGATGGTCCCATGAAGCTCCAGGGTGTATTTTCTGACTGCAACGAGCAATGGGATTTGTGAGAAAATGGTGGGTCTTATTAAAGATTGAATGAGAAAACTAAAAGAGGAAGGAGTTACAAAAGAAGTATACTTAAATTGGTAATTAGCTGCTAAAAATAGTTTAATTAATGAAGATAGGTGGATTTGCTTCAAACCATTTATTATTTGGAAGGAATCCAAGTATTCCTACTGTGATAAACGATGACATACCATCAAGCTTAGAAAGAGGAAACGAAGAAAGTTCAAAGAGAATTTGATAGCCATGCATAAGGCTAGAGAGATTCACATAAAACAAGAAGCCAACGGAACTTAATAGAAAATGTGAGAGATCATAAAGTGGAGGAAGCAGTAATTGGAGAGGAAGTTTATTATAAAAGGGAGAATGAGAAAGAATGGAGAGGTCCAGCAAGAATCATTGGAATAGACGGCAAAACTGTAGTGGTAAAATATGGAGGCTCTCTTAGAGAGGTAAACAGAACACATACTGTGAGAATTAGAAGAAAACTGGGAGAATAAAAATGAGAGAAGAAGAAAGATATGAAGAGTTGGAAGAATCCGAAGAGGATGAAGAGGAGGTGATGAGACAGAATTTTAATCGAATTAATGAAGAAGAAGATGAAGAAGAACATGAATTAGAAAGAGAAGTTCAAGTAGAATTGAAGGGAGGTGAAGAGGTCCGAGCAAACAATAAAAGAAGACCAAAGGGAAATGATAGAGGTAAAAATAACATAGGAAAAGAGCAGAAAATCTACAAGCAAGATTTTGAATTAATTGTTACAATGTGGCGAATTTAACGACCAGGGCAAAAAACGTGCTTTGGATTTTAAGGAATTGCGACAACTCTTGCACTTGAACACAGGGATGTGGACGAGCCAACTGCAGGCTAATTTTTGAAGACAAAAAGGTTATATAGAAAGCAAAAGTAAAAGGACGTTGGAAGAGCTTGGATTGAAAAATAAGGTGTACGGAGGACCCGGTAAATAAAAGGAAAGTTAAAAAGGAATATATAATATTGAAACTAACATTAAAAACGAGAGAGAAAGAAAGGGTTGGTTTGTAAGGCAAGGTTAAGTGGTGAGACAGTTTCGAAGATCTAAGATCTTGAAACCCTTCTCACTCACTTCTTAGATCATACTGGAAACTCAATCCTAATCGCCAGTAACGGCCTTTCGGCTCTCGAGGTTCTACTGAGCGATAATAACTTTCCTATTTAATAAAAACATTTGATGTTATGGTTTTTTTCGCTCTTAGGACTAACGGGGGAGACTTGCTTGTGGTGCTTGACATATAAACAAAGCATTTTGAGACCGGAGTTATGGCAAGACGTCGACTCTACGCTCGAAGCATCACCTCCTTTGGGTTTCCTCCTTCTCATTTGCTTACTTGTCGTAGCTTTCTTTCTTTAAAAATCGCTTCAATGTCCGGCATGTTGGTTCATGGGGCGACTTCCTTCTTTCTTTATCTTTTAATAGTGGTGTTCCTCAGGGTACTGGTCCCCTTATCTCCTAACATTTATTTTCCCTACTTTTCCTTTAATGATCTTTCTCAACCTGCTACCTCTAACTCTAATTCCACTCATATGCTGCCCGATGGACTCGACCCTATCATGTCTTCAACATCATATCATTCTAATCAAATTTGCCTCCCCTTTTTATACTTCTAAGAATTGCCTCTTCGTCTTAATTTTTCTGATTCTATTCTCGCTGATCTGGAGGATAAGAATTTCCGGAGGGGTATTATTGAAAGCTTTATTTCAATTCTTTAAAAAAAACCCAATTTTCCTACAAAATCTCCTTCTCTCAAAAAACCAATCTAACTTTTTCCTAATCTCTTTCGACGGTTCTCTGTCCGTCCTTCCGCTGTTGAAAACATAAACATACCTTGGTCTTAAGCATAAACAAAACAAAAAATGTCCCTTGGAAACCTCACATCACAAAGGTTGCTATGGCGGCCTCAAAGAAAACTGGGAGTTCGTTTTAGACTGCGATACCTTTTTTCCTCTTCTCAGTAGTTACTCCAGCTATAACAAGGGTCTCATCCGCCCATATATGGAGTACTGTACTTCTCTCATATTTGGGGAAGGGAGGCTCTGGTTTCAACCGGCTTTTGAACAGGGTCGAGTCAAAGGCCAAAGAGGCTTATAAACTGCTCTGTACTTTCCAGTTCAATTAAAACCCTATATCTTTGCGGCGCGGTGTTGGTGCTTTATCTCCTATCCTAGAGGAACGCAAGCGGGGCAGGTGCTCAGAAGGGACTTATTCACCTCGCTGTAACCACCACCTTTAACGACGCCCCTCAGTATACAAGGGGTGCTGTTCTGCGGCAGGAGTTTTTGTGTTGAACATTGGGTAACTCCAGGCGTAGTTCGCTGGTGGTTTTTCCTTCTTTCCCACCACCTCTGTTTCGTGGAATTTCTCTTGCATCTTCTGTATTTCCTGCTGAATTTAAATCTCCCACTTTAAAAGCCTGCGTCTGTGCTCGTATGCGTAATTTCCGCTAGAAGGGTGAAACTTTTGAGTGTACTACAACACCCGCCTCCTTGAATATGGCTCTGCCTGTGAGTGGGTGGTGACAACTGTAAAAAAAAAAAATAATCCTTTTTATGGGCAGACATGTGGCAAATGAACTGAATTCCCCTCCTACTCACCCCATTCAAAACATCATTTCAGATTATCTCAGAAAATAGTACTCCACTCTTCTCAACATTACCTCAGATGGACCAATTATGTCTCAACCACACAAATTTTTGACCTTTTCAAACTTAAATTTAACCTTTAAATTCTAGTACTCCACACAGTTCCACAAAATCTAACCGTAAGCTCTCCTGCAACAAGTTACTCCATTAGAGGGTTTGCAAATCCTTCTATCCCCCTCATCATTCCTTTCCACACCAACACAAACAACATTTCACCACAGCACTCATTTTCCAACAATTTCCTTTCAACCATCTTTGTTTCAAGTCAACAGCGAGAGCAAATCAAGTTTGCCCCTTTCTAAATACATCCAATCACCTCTCTCTCTTCTCCTCAACATTTATTTCTCTGACAATCCATGTACCCAAACGATGTCATAACATTTTCCCCGAAAGAATTTACGGCGATCATGCCCTTCTCAAAGACATGCATTAGTATTCCTGGCAAGAAGATAAGTGGTATGGGCAAGGCAACCTAACTACTACTGTCCTTGTCACCTTCTACGACAGGCAGGACATACGAGTGGGCAATTTTTTCTCCCCCCACATAGGGATGCGCCCTGTAAGATGTTGTGTTTGCTAGAAAGAGGGGTTGTGGATATAAAGTATGTGTATATGATATGTTGATAAAAGGGTGGTGGTCTCTAAAGGAATGTCTGGAGGATGAGTAATGGATATGAACGTAGACGAGAAAGGCAAACCATTATTCACTGGAGTGTCATAACCATACCATGAGCAATAATGGATAATATATAATATTTATATTATATATTATATATATATATATATATATATATATATATATATATATATATATATATATATATTATATATATATATATATATTATATATATATATATAATATTATTATATATTATATATAAAATAAAACTAACTTTTAACATGCATTATCCCCTATGCAGGGGGTAACACGGGGGGACCACAGGGAAATCGAACTTTAAGGCCGGATATCCCAAACCAGCGCCACCAACGTTTTCGCAGTCGAGTTTTAATTAATTTCTTTTGCCCCGTAGATTTAAACAACCTCCAACTGCTAGGCGAAGGATTTTGACACCAGCGTCCTCTCGTATGAGAGGCGGCGAGACTCAACCTCCTGCGCCACGAGGAGTTCTATATTATTATTATATATATATAGTATATATATAATTATATATAATATATATATATATATATATATACTATATATATATATATATATATTTATATAATAATATTATATTATATATATTATATTTATATATGTTTGATGATAACTGCATTAACCGCAGTGTCAATAGGTAATGATAAAAATACCCCTTTTCTGAGCTATTCACCCTGCTAGGATTGAAACCTGGGCCCTAGCAAAGAATGAAGCGCGTATGGTGTTTTACGCCCTAGCCCACCAATGGACTAAAAAGAAGAAGGACTAAAAGAAGAACGCGAGAATTCTTCCTGTGGTGAAATAAAGCACCCACGCAAGACAGGATATCCCGCTGCACTTTCCGTCCACTCGGGCCGTAAGGGTCAAAAACAGGGCACCTCACAAGGGCTGAAAAAACTGCAGCAATCCGGGGGATCATAATATTTTATTGATAAATAACTGCATTAACCGCAGTGTCAATAGGTAATGCATAGTTAATTTATCAATAAAAATGATGCCCCCCGGTTGACTGAGTATTTTTTCAATTTGTGTCGGTGCCGGCTGTTTGACCCACTGTAAGCCCGAAGTTTGTGGACCGGGAGTGCGCGGATATCCTGCTCTTTGATGGGTGCTTTATTGGACCAATGAAGAATTCTCGCGTTCTTTCTTTTAAGTACGCATCGTGGCGGTAGTGGGTCAACACACATTACGCGTTCATCTGCTAGGACCCAGGTTCAATCCTCAGCAGGGTGAAATAGCTCAGAAAAGGGGTAATTTTTAATCAATTATATATATTATATATAATATATATAATATTAATATATATATATTATTTATATATATATATATTATATATATATATATATATATATATATATATATATATATATAATTATTATATATTATATATATATATATATACTATTTTTCTTCATCTACCTTTTTTCCCAGATTGGGGATTAAAGGAAGGTGCGTTACATGTAGGGAACCGACAGCCGGGGCCCCGGCCCCGGCCAACCCGGCCATTTTTAGCGACCCCGGCCCCGGCCAAAAAATCAGGCAAAACCGGGGTTTTTCTACCGGGGTTAACTGTAAATTTACAACACTAAATAATAGAGGGTTAAATGTAAACAAAATAAAAAATATATTTTTTAATTCCATTACTCCTTTGTTATAAATTGAGGCAAAATATATAAACATACCTAAATATAATAATTTTTTTTTTTTTGTATTTCCAGGGATTTCAAAATTTAAAAATTGAGGATGGCCAAATTTAATAAACTTTTCGCGAGTTTTTTAAACGAAAAAATATTCCCGACAATTTGATATATCAAAACGAATTCGAAAAGGAAATAAATTAGTGATGCAGCAGATGTATATTTTTCGAATCCGCGGATGCGGATGTTCTGATAATTATATATATATATATATATATATAATATCTATTATATATATAATATATATTATAATATATATATATATATATATAATATATAATATATATATATATATATATATATATTTATATATATAATAATATATATATAAAATATATATATATATATTATATAATATTTATATATATTATTATATATATATTATATATAATATATATATATATATATATATATTATATATATTTTGAGTTTAAGCACAATCTAATTTATATAATTCGCGGGGTGCGGGACGGGAAACCCAAACTCAAAAATGCACCCCACCAACACTCTTTACCCCCGACCTCCTCCTTTAATGAAAGAGATTTTTACAATGAATTATAATTCTTTTTTTGCACTAGTATTGGATATTCAAATATAAGGAAGGTTGTGCTGAAGAAACCATTTCAAAATTTTTTTTGCTTTTCTAGCTGAGAGTCTGTTTTCCTCTTTCCATCATATATTTAACCCACAGCATTTGCCTAAATACCTCTCTCACTTAGAATACATAGTTTTGCAGGCGAGGCCATGTATTTCCTTACAAGTTTTTATTTAAGCCTTGGTAAAATATTTTGGCTTAACTTTCCCCCAACTGATAGGATTATCATTTGGGGCCATTCCTAGTCGTTTTTTTTATGTGATAGTTTTTCAATCATTGCAACTAACCATCTTTTTGGCAATTGCTTGTGTTTCTTTCATCAACTTAACTGGACTGTAAAGAAATTCTTCGAGTGAATCTGTTATTTTCATTTTTTTCTTTTAATCGGATGGCGATATTAATAGACTGGTGTTCGGATTGAAAAGTTTTTGAACGTGACGATTTTTAAAACTTGTTCTAAACATTGTGTGTACAAAAATTCTTTGCCTTTATAACAGGGATCTCTAAGTAAGTTTTGCAATGAAATGAAGGTCATTAATTTCCACTAAACCAAAGCGTTTTTCTAGTTTTCTAGCTCTAGTTTATTTACATCTTTCATTCTTTTTAAAACCATCATCATTATTTTCATTTAAAGATGGTTCAAAATGCTTCCTATGCGTTGAGATTTAATGATATTAAATCGGAGACAGAAGCTGTAGAGGTGGCGAATTTTTTTTTTTTTTTTTGTAATTTCGTCAAATGGTTTCAATAGTTTAATGTGGTATGATGTCCTTTTCCATATTATAGTAAGCATGTTAACTTTGGATGCAAACTGGCGTAACAATCAAAAGCAAGAGGTTCTCTAAGCGATACCATTCTTTCCATTATTAAATGACATTGTGTACTATTCCAAGCGGTTTGGAACATCCTTAATTTTGAAAACAGTAAGTTGTGGAAATTATCAAGCCAAGGTTTTTGAATTGGGCCTTTTCACACGTTCCAATTTTCCTTTTCATTTTCATCTCATCTAGCAACTTTTATTATAAAATCCTTTATCAAATCTCGACAATAAAATTATCCAGGCGCAACATTCGCAGGGACAAAGCCGCGGATGCGGATGCGGGAATCTTTTTAATGTGCGGATGGCGCCCCGCGGATGCGGATGCGGATGTTACCTGCATCACAAAATAAATATAATTGTTAAATATTAATGTATTGAATGGAGGTATGGTAAGTAACTTCATGAATATCAAATATTTTCAGATCAATTCAAAAATTATTTATTTAAATTGAATTAATATATATATTTATTATATATATATATATATATTATAATATATATATTATATATATATATATTATATTATTTATATATATTATAATATATTATATTTATATATATATATTATATTATTATATATATAATTATATATATATATATATATATATATTTAATACAACTTATTCTTTTAGAAAATCAATTATTTTCTAAAATTTCTTTCGAAAATATTATTTAAATGGAATTAATTAAATGTATTCCTTTTTTATAATTAAAAATTATTAATTAAATTGAATTATTTTTATTTTCCATCCTAAATTTTTAACACTCTAACTTTTTTTTGACTTACATTTCGAATATTGGCGTACCACCGTGCCCCCGGGCCCGGCAAAATTCCCGCCCCGGTTCGGTCCCTAGTTACATGCATCGGAAAAGAAAAAGCAGTAGAAGAATATGACAAAAGTTCAAAACGAAAGGAAAGCCCAGCCTTTACCATTAATTAGTAAGAACGTCGCAATCAGAAAATCCACCCTGAGGCTTCACGGGACCGGTCGGCGGATACTCACTTGGGTAAATCGTACAAGTGGTAAGGGTTCATTCCCCCCTGGCCCAGGTGGGCCACAACCATTACCCCTTACAACACCCCGCCATTGTCTCTCTCCTATCATGCTCCTTTCTTCTCGTCTCGCTTCTGCCAAACTCGCATTTCTCGTCCTGCAACAATTCCTTTAACTACTGACTCAATCCACTTTTTTCTTCGTCTCCCAGCCGGGTCGGTTCCTAACACACTTACCACTATACATTCCGCTTACACAACCACCGACTATCATTCAATTCTTTCCATAATGACCAAACACATCTCAAACATACTTTCATTTATTCTCTCGTTTACCCCTTTCTTTCACACCATCACAGTCCTAATTCTAGCAACTCTCTAATACTTCATACCTCATTTTAAATTCATTCTTCTCCACCTTCTAGCACGGCACCCTAAGATTGTCCTTGACACATTTAACTTTAAGATCTTATTAGCTACTTTCTTATTCCAGACCATAGTCTCACTAATCTAAACAATAACACAGGTAGACAAACATACCGCTCATGCAAGAAGACCCTATGCGCCACTCCAGACTTTAAGCTTAGTCCTTTTATAGCATTCACAACGAATTAGTGCACCAGCCACCTTCTTTCCATTACAAAACTTTCCTACTACACTCTGCATCATTCGTTCCCTTCTATCCAACAATATAACCATAAATATTTTTTAAACTCAGACACTTGTTTCCAGCTGCTCACCATCTAATATAACTTCACCACTGAGGCTATCCTCACTCACAACCATAAACCTTACTCTTATATTTACATTTTCTTTCAAACCCTCTTTTACTACACAGCCTGCCAAATCTCTCTACCAATCTTCTCCAACTCTCTCTCTTCAGATTCGCCACAAGAACCAAATCATCCGCATATAATAGGTTAGGGTACCTCCACTTATTCCAATTTCCCTTCCCACTAATTCCTAACCCATTTCCTGCCACCCACCTCTAATTCTTTCTAATCCCATCCATGAATTAATTGGAATAACCAAGAGACACAACACAAATCCTGTCTTCAACTCCGCTTTAATACTAAACCCAATCACCTTCTGACACCATGTATTCTTAGACAACACGGTTAAATAGTTATGATTAAGAAAATCATGTGGATTTCCTCATAATCAGCTCATACATAACTTGATTCCAATTCAGAAGCCTACCACCAACCACATATATATCACTTAACCACCTGCCATAGAGCTTCCCTATTAA